>JACBWW010000004.1:4376708-4437805 GCA_020086605.1 Lanius collurio
AGGGAGGCAGGGAGGAAGGAAGGAAAGCAGGAAGGAAAGCAGGAAGGAAAGCAGGAAGGAAAGCAGGAAGGAAAGCAGGAAGGAAAGCAGGAAGGAAAGCAGGAAGGAAAGCAGGAAGGAAGG
Source organism: Lanius collurio (assembly GCA_020086605.1). Classification (NCBI taxonomy): domain Eukaryota; kingdom Metazoa; phylum Chordata; class Aves; order Passeriformes; family Laniidae; genus Lanius; species Lanius collurio. Next base: position 4,376,832 of record JACBWW010000004.1, read on the forward strand.
AAGGCAGGCAGGCAGGCAGGAAGGAAGGCAGGCAGGCAGGAAGGAAGGCAGGCAGGCAGGAAGGAAGGAAAAAATTGGTGGGGCCACAGAAGGAGTAACAGGGACAGAATAAGGAAAATATCACCACTCTGTGGATCACAAGGATGTCCCATTGATCCTCTCCAGCTGCTCTTCCTGTTGGTGAAGGTGCCCCCCAAAAAGCACAGACTGCCTTGAGCCCAGTAGCAATGTCCAGGCATGTCCCTCTGGGACAGTCTCTCACAGCAGACTCTGGGTCTGTTGCACCAAGTGCAGTCCTGAGGGGCCAAGCCTCTCACATGAAGGTCCCGTGGATGTGCCCTGTGGGGTTGGGGTCCCACAGCTGGGCCAGCCTTTGTAACAGAGGATGGGTGTTCAGTGCCTCTGACCCCGTACTCGAAACCTCCTCCCTCCCCGCCTCAAAGGGATGAGGGGGGCTGGAGGGGGCTGGTCTGTGTGAACCTGGCTTCTGAGAGCTGTGCTCTCCCCCACCCTAAACTCAGCCAGGGATGATTGAACAATGGGTTTCCCTTTATCTAATCAGCAGTTTGACTTTCAGTTCAAAGTCCCAGTCTTCAGGGAGGCTTCTTTGGTTGTAGCTTCTTTATAATGAGCAAAACTTGATATCAATGTTTGAGGCACGAACTGTTTTCAGTCTCTGACAATCACTCATCAAAACAGGCAACATATGGATGGATGTCCTACAATACATCCTCCAGCACCCTGTCCCAAGCCTTCCAAAACTCACAGGATAAACTTGGTTGGCATTATTATTTTTATTATTGCTATTTCTCTTTGATTTGTGGTTCTAAAATTAGAAAGGTAGCCCAATGAAAAAAATGCAGTTGTTACCCAAAACCCTAAGCAAAATTAAAAACCAACAAGGTATCTGCTTCCACTAACAGAAATCAACTTGGAAAACAAAATGTTATTTAGAAAGACACATTTTTAAAGAGAAAACAGGTCTAAATACATCATGAAGTTTTGGAAGGGACAGGCACCATCTGTATTTCTAGAGTAAATTTTTTCCAAGGAGCCACTTATAAAGCATATGATAAACTTTGAGGGTAAACTTGAAGAACCTCCCGTGAGGTTCCTGTGATGGATGTACAACTTCTGGAGGTCATGAATGCTTTCCCCACTTTGTACCATCACACAAGCTCTGCACCAAACCTTTGTTTGCTTAGCTGTCCCAGCAATGTTGCTGAGAAGCACTGCCAGGAAGAACAAACAATAAATGCTCCTTATTTCTGTGTTTTGACTTCCTCAATAAATAATTAGTTCATCTAGATCACAATGCACAGCCTCAAACAATGGCATTTTTATAATGGGTGAGGGTAATAAAGTTTCAGTAGAAACCCATTATTCTGAAATGTTCCAAAATGTCAAACCACATGTAATATTGTGAGGATGTTACCTCACCAACACTGTGAGAGCAAGTATCTCCAGTGTGAGGCAAAGTTCATGCATTGCCTCATGCACATAGCATAATCTTGCAATTCAGACTTGAATTTCAGCCTCTCACTTTGACCTTGTAATTTTCTCTTACTATCTCTTATTAAAATCAAGGCAGAAATAAAAATCAGCAGTGTTGACATATTAGGAACATCATCGTCTCACAGTTTTTTACTAGACAGTTTTTAACTACTCCTACTCTTAGAAAATTCACATCCCATATCTCTCATTCCTTATTTTCCCCCCACCTCACCAGCAGACATGCAGAGGAGCTTATTTCCTTCTGCAGCAGCTGTTACCTGGATGAAAACCACTACCACACCACAGTCCCTCTTCTCTTTTCAAATTAAGAAGTCCTAATCCTTCCAACCTCTCCTCACAGGTCAGGCTTCCTTGATTTCCAAGCATCCTTGTCGCTTGCCTCTGACTCTATTCACAACTTCATAAAGTATGGAATCGAGGCTTTGTGCCTCAGTAAGCAATAATCAAGGCTCACCTGAATTCAGGCACAGTGCAGAAACGCCAGGCAAAACCACTTTGGGATAAACTCAAAACAACCTCCAGAAGATGACAAGCTGAAACAAACCTGAAAGGTACTCCTGACATCAGAAGAGCTCCCTCATGCTGCAGAGACTCAAAAGGTGGTTCCTCCACTCAGCTGCCTTTTATTAATTTAACAGAAGCAACCAATCTGGCCCATCTTCAAGCATTCAAGCAATTTGCATACAGGTATCCAAGAAGGAATTTTCACTGCACTTCTCCGAGTTTATTTTTCTCCCAGTTTAAGGAACACCAAAGGGCAGATCCTCACAAGCACTGACAGTTGCACTCCAACCATTTTTTCTGCTCTCCCAAACCAGCAGCTTCTGAGGTTACTGCTACAAAACTGTCTTAGGTAATGTCAGCTCCATGTCCTCTTCAGCTTGTAGATTTAAGACACTTTTCTGGCCAAAGAACATTGCTTCAACAGGCAGGACCAGTGTTCGGGAACTGACTTTTTGATATATTTCATATACATATATATGAATAACAGCTAGTCACAGCAGCCTGCCACATACCATTTCCAGCTCTGCTCACTAATGATGTTAAACGAAGCAAGAGCAGACGAACATATTGCTGCACTTCCCCACTCACTGTTTACAACTGTACCATATGACAAACTGCTGAAAACCTGTGTAGGTTAATCTTTAAGAAAGCAAGACTGTCAACACCTAATACAGAAATACGCCAGTTCCCAGGCTGCACACTGCACAGATAGCTATAGACTGAAAATACAGCTACCTGAATCCAGCAATATTTCCCCACTCTGTTTCATGAGCTAACTGAGCTAAAGAGGGCAGAACCACATCAATCTAAGCACACTCCTTAGGCAAAAAAAAAAAAAAAGTTGGACTTGTTTTCCAGCAAGACATAGACGCATGAAAGTCAGGTTGAGCAAAACAGAATTCTAGTCTCATTTGTATTCTGTCAAGAAAAAGTAAGAAAGACATTTTTAAAACTACAAAGTAATGAAACTGAGATAATGGTGCTAACTAGCCCTTCACTACTGAAGTAACACTCAAATGGATTACTTAAAATTTTGCTTTGCAGTATCAGCTCCTGGTGTACAAGAATCATTCTGCTCATTCAGGCTGCTCCACAGAAGAGGTACACATGTTTGCAAGTGGAAAAGATGACAGATAAAATATATGGACAGCTAACAAGGGTTCATCTGAAGCACTAGGCTCAGACAAATATCTGACAGGAAAAAAGAAGGGCTGAAAGAGGGAGAAATTCCGTATTTCCCTGTTCCTGATTGCATATAGACATCTGAATACAAGTTGGCATCTGTGAGTATAATTCCTTCTGTAAGGAATAAAGCAATATAAGCTCTGAAGTGGGTTACATTTTCCTCTTACCTTCCCTTGACCCAACACACCATCCCCACATACATAGTTTTTTCATCAATTCCAGCTCCCTCAGCTCCATATTTTATTGCATATCTAGAAAATGCACAGAGGATCCATTCCCACTTCAGCTGGGTTTTATTTCAGATGCTTAGTCAAAGGCTTAACACCTATACTGCCAAGCAAATAACTTCTCAGGGGGGCATTTACTTATTCCTACTGTTAGTGAGTTAAATGGTCACTGACAGCACTAAATGATGCAGTGGAAATCATCCAAGCACATGCCTACACAATGAGTATTTTTAAACAGAGGAGGGACACATGGGCTTCTAAACCCAGGGTTACTATGATTTATTTAACTGACATCAGTTCTGAAGTGATACTTCTCAGAGGTATAACAGTCTGATACTGCAGCACCCTTTAAAATAACACTTAGTTGGAAAATTTGAGATGCATGTTTTTCCATCACTGCAGATGGAGAGATCTGACTATTTCTGACCCAAAGATGGTAACTTCAAATTTCAGTAGAAATGAGCAACTCCTGAAGACTGGCTTGAGACACATTATGAGACTGGCTTGAGACACATTATGAAACGATATTCTGAAGCTTGCCCTGAAGTCCAGCAAGCTTCACTAATAACATTTAGATTATATTCATTATATGCTGATTAACATCCATTGAGTCCTTTACTCTATAGGGCAAGTGCTTCTTAATAAGTGAGCTCCAACACTGAGGACACAAAAAGCCAAACAAAGCAGAAAGCAAATCCAATAGCAGCACTAACTGATGATGAGTGAGATATTGGCTAAACTCTTTGAAATGTCCTGCCAAAAAAAAAACATCTTCCATCCTCCAGCAGGAAGGATGAAGGAAGTTTTAGAAAGCCAAAATTCAGTATTTCATAGAGAATTTAAAAGTGGTATCAGAGTAATCTTGCTACTTGATCGACTGGTCAAGCACTGCAGCTATATTGCTGATGCATTATTTTGGCTTGACATTTTATTTTTGTCATAAATGATAATGTGGGATGTCTTATTTTGCGACAAACACAAGCAAGCAAAGCAGTTTAGCTCAGAAAAGAGACAGTGACACTTCAAAGTCCATCTGCCTGCAAATCACATCCTGCATACCATAAACTGAGTTTCAGAGTCACTCCAAGTTAGCCATGAAAACTCAATGTTTAATTAACTATCAGTCTGATTTAAAACTATTTCACCTGCTAGGTCTGCCTGTCTTAATAACGTTATCAAAATAGTTAAATATGTTACTGGAAGAGGCTGAAAGTCACTAATAAATTTGTAAAACAGGTGCAAACTGTCATGTTACATCCCCACAGGAAAGTCACCGTTATCATTTTACCTATGGAATGCTCCGTTCCCACTGCAGAAAAACCACCAGTGCAGCTGCCACTGCTGCCAAGCTGAGGAGCCCCAAATAACGGAGTCAGAGCAAGCGCTGGTGGTCAGGAGTCCAGGAACCAAAAAAGCAGGCAGACTGGGAGGGCTGGGCTGAGGAGGAGGCAGGAGAAGTGCTCCTCTTGACAAGCTAGGAAGGGCAGAAAGAAGGGGAAAAGCGAAGGGCAAAGAGAGACTCTGGTAGCTAGGCAGCAGTGAGATTCCATACACTCAGGAAAACAGAATAATCAAGTGCATTCAGCTAGGGAGGAAGAAGAAAACAAAGAAAGGATTATATAGGGGGAAAAAAATTAAGGAAGAAAATATTAAGTCCAGGCAAGCAGAAGATCCAGGAGAGGACAAAGTAAGAAGTAGTATCAGCATGACACCAGTCAAGTACTTCAGACTTTTTCCTAGTTTAAAATCCACTGACCCCCATTTATCCCCACAAATAAATTCAAACTCAGGTAGCTTCAAAGGCATAGATTCTCCCCTACTTGTAGGAACATCTGTTTTAAATTCTTCTTCTTTTTTCTCCCTCATGGGCATCTAGAATGCCTCAGAATATAGAGCAAACCCAACACCCAATCACTGCAACCACTGTCTGCACTGAACCACCTACAGCAGCTCGAAACATCACCACAACTCCTGGAGGGGCTGCCTCTGCTGCTCCAGAACCTCTTATATAACGATTCATCAAGGCATTCACAGCTGACAAAAATCAGCCCTCCGCAGAGATGGCCTCAAATTATAAAGATCTTTAAGGTATTCAGTCAGCAGAAAACACTGGAAGTGCTTTGTTGTGCCCCAATTCTGCTTTTGCTCTCAAGCTGGAGTTAAGACCTAGAACACCCTCTCCAAAATCCTGACCTCATCATGAGGTCCCCACATTACTAGACCCATTTTTTCCCCTCTTTCACTGTCTCTTCCTTTTCAAATTTCCTGCCAATCTGGTTGGCATCAGGTTCCCTCCTTTCTTTATTCTGCCACCTCCTGCACAGCCCAGCCTGGTCCCACACAAGTCCTCCAGCCTGTGCTATCCAGCGGAGGCTTCTCCACAATCTCTCCCTGGTTCACACAATGATCCATCCCTAACACTCTATACAGGAGTTTCATCTTCCAAGGCAATGACTCACAGATGCCCAGTCCTGCTTCATCTGGTCACCATCCAGTTCCCTCTGAGGCTTTGTCAAATCCTCAGCATGGGCTCTCCACCTTGGCTGATCATTCAGTGCCTCACACCACTAAATCAACAAGAATTCCCTGACCACAGATCTGTCGGCCTTTGGGACATTTTCATGCTTTCTATAGTGGTCTAACTCAGCACTACCCATTTCCTAACTCTCCCTCTCCTCTCAGCTACTCCAATTTCTTTATCTCTCCCTCTGCTGAACTACAGCTCAGTGTCTCAGCTCTGCCCTTTCAGTCTCACAGTGTCACAGCTGAGCTGTTCCTAGCAGGGAGCCTGGCTCGCCACACGCCGATAATGCAGTGTGTAAATGCATGATGCTGTATTAGCAGTGATACCAGTAATGATGTTCTGCTGTTAAACACGCTGTCCTGAGAGTCATTTGTGCTTCCAAGAACAAAGCCTAATAAATTCAGGCTTATCTCCTAATTTATCCTCCTCACGGGCGAACATGAAATGGGATATACCTAAAGCATACATTCTTTGTTTGTCCTTAATTATAGGCAGTATTATGCTGCCACAGCAACTAGGAAAGCCTAAGCTGCCCTAAGTGATACAAGATACTGCACAAAGCCTCACACCCTGCCCCATCTCCTGTCCCCACACGGTGCTGGGCTACGTGTGGGTCACGTTTGCTCTCTGAGGATGGGGAACAGCCACATTCCAGCAGCGTGGCATGGCACCGGCAAGACGAGGCAAGCCTCTGGTGACACCTGCTCCCTTTCCATTTGCACATCTCCATGAGGCCTGTCTTGCTCTCTCCCTGGCTCCATGCAGAGAGGAAAAGGGGAGACAGGAGGGCATCCCCCTCTCCAGGCCCATGCAGTGGGGAGGACACTGCAGGGATCAGGCTGTTCCAGCCTTCTAAATCCAGAGCAGGGAGTCATTAAGGAGAAAACATTAATTATGTATCTGGCTGCCCCTGAAACAGCTGGATGCTCCACTTCATCTGCACATCCATAGCTCTGCCTCAAGCTGCAAATTTCTCAGCCACTGTTCCTGAGCAGTGACCAAATGGTAGCAAGAGGAAGTGGGGCATTTTGGGGCATTTAACAAAGAAGCAATGGGGCACTGAGAGGCTGCTGGGCTGCATTAATGCCAGCGAGCCATCGCATCCCTCAGGAGACCTGCAACTCCTGTCATATCACTAGGGCACTGTGAAACAGGGACAAAACACACATGGGTTTTGGAAGTATCTGCCAGCAAAGCAGCCCTAACTGGGAAGGGCTTTCACCCCACTTTCTGAGGCAACTAGTTCAAATTAAGTTTTCCCACATCACATCAACACATGATTTCTTTGGTGTGGGTGATGCTTACTGAGGAAGCTTTAGTAAGTGACTTTGCTTCTTCTCTTGACCCATAATTCATCAAGAATTTACAGTGGCTACCTGCAGCTATAGCAGGGACTTCTGTTTCAACCTCACAGGCTAGCTTAACTGTCACAGGTCAGCACAAAAATCTCTAACTCGGGATCCAATGAATCACATTTTCTTCACCTTTTAATGAACTACTACTTATTCATAACCCAGTTATTCATATAATCTGTCAAAGAGATTTAATTTGTGTCAGTTCCACACAAAGCTAGGATACCCATGCATCCCAGCAGGGTACTGGGCAGAAGTTTACAGCTACAGGGAACTGTGAACTCCATCACGAGCCTGGCAGAAATATAATTCTTGCTTTTAACAGGACAGAGAATTACAGGCTGAAGTGATTTACCTAGAAACATCTTAAACACGGCAACTTATTAAAAAAATTATGTTTCTTTTTTTTTTTTTCTTTTTTTCCCCTGCATTAAATTCTGAAAGTATTGATAGTCATGGAATAATCAGGTTTAACAGGTTAGCAGTAATATATGCCTCAAGTGTTCCTAATACATCATAATCTTCTTTCACAGAATTTGCATCACTGTCAAACTGAACTACTGATTTTCAGTTGATGCTTTTAACATGTTTCTATGGTTACTTTCCAAGGTCGCATCAGAGAAGCCTGAAGAGCAGTTCAGAAAGACAAAAGACATTTTGCATCCTTCACTATACTAAATAATTTATGAAAGTTAAGGCATCCTCGAGGAAAAAAAAATCATAAAAGAATTGGTTCTGAGGTTATTTTCTTTGCAACAGTTTGAAGCACAGCAAAATCAATATCTCTACAAAAGCTTTCAAGATGAGACTATTTGACTAATGTTCCATATGGTACAAAATGCTAAAGAACACATCCTAAGTTCAGATCTATATGCACAAGCCAACATGAACTGCATGAATGGACTTTAAAGCAAAATGCAGACATCTAATTTGCTGCTATCAGCTTCATCTTCTAAATCAGGCACTAGGCATTGTCTCAGTATTCTAAATTTTAAAAATGCAAAAATAAAACTGGAAAAAATGAAGTAAAACCAGTAATGACAGGCGTTATTATTTCCACCATTTTTCATTCAAGGCCACACAGATTTCATCTGTCCCCTAAATGTTACAAATTTTGACTAGTGTAATGAAAGCTTGTACAAAAAATATCTGAATTCTCTGCCTATCACTACACTATATCAGAGTTTATTGGAACTAATTGGAGAGTCTAAGGCTTGGAACAAAAACACATTAGTCATTTAGTGGTTGTGCTAATATTGCTATGCCTTTCCTGCAGTTTCATTAGATACAGACTGCTTCAATACCCTAATCATATGCTCAGTCACAGCACAATCAGGACACAGAGTACTGACAAGCTGTCCCACCATGCCTAAAGCTGATAAGGTGTCTGCTCTATGAGTAACCTCAATTATTGACTATATTTTATGGTCAATCTAATGACCAAATGCTTATCAGTGAACCATCAGGTGCCTGTAATAGGATAGTGACCCTTAGTTTATATGTAGCATTACTGCTCATTAGTGAATAATTAGATTCTTTAATCCAAATTCACAGGCATTAAAATATGATGGAATATCCTGACTCTATAAAAAGACAATTATGCTTATTTTAACTCTTCAGATGTTCAATTACATTATTCAGAGATTGTATTTTTTGTTAAGAAAATCTGCTTGCAAAAAGCATATCGTGTGCAATGTTTTATATCATGCCTAAATTGACACAGCTTTCCCAAACATACAGGAGGATGACAAGAGTGGAAAGATAATGGGTGTGATTCACCACTGTGATTCTCCAGATTTATTCTCTTAAATGGTTTTAATCTAGCAAAGCCCAGCAACACTGAAAATAATTAGAAACCTGGAAACCAGTGAGCTCTATGTTTGGAAGACGAACTTCTAAAACAAAAGCAGGTGGATACAAGGGAAAAGAGTTGCAACTATACAGTTATTTCCCCACTTCAAAGGCAGCAGTTCCACAGCATCAAGTACAACCCTGTAAGCAAACCAGTTTGAAAAGATCAGCATCAAACAAGACGAGAATTTTAGAAGAGGGACAGATTCTCTTCTGCTCAACATCACTCAGGGTTGCCTACTTAGATACCTATTTTCTTCTAAACAGCTTTGATTCCTCCTCACTGCCCTGTCACAGCTCAAATCTTCCTTCCAGCTTGTGCACTGAGGGCAGGCATCCCTGTTCTCCAAACATCACACCCCCACCCAGCTGCACAGGCACTGCTGCCATCACTGTCACCAGCCACCAACAGGCGGAAATGGCACGTTAATGGTGACAGCTTCGATTTATTGGGGGTCTTGATTCTCCTCCCAAGGGAGTGGTATTTTCTTTTTTGTCAGATAGCCCATTAACCTCTTCCCAAGTGCATACCCATTCTCCTCCTCACTGCCCTTCTCCTGCCTGCTCTTGGAAACACCACTTCCTCTCTTCCACAGCTGTTCGCGTGACAATAAAACCCAACTTTATTATAAGGCTTTTTAGAGCTTTATAACAAAATATGACAATATTTACTTAGCTGCAAGCATAACCCACAGAAGGCTCCTACAACTATCTCACATATTTTCCCTTAGTAATATAAAGTTTGTTCAGGTTCCTTCTACAAAAAGCCCAGCTGGAAACTGGTATAAAGTGTGGAGCACTAGGCGAGGCACAGTTCATGCCACACCAAGGCACAAAGCCAGCTGCATTCTTAGATCTGAAGAATGCAAGAACAAACTTCTCCTCTTGAATTGTAAGGGTGAACTGGGAGTCTCTTCACAGCCATCCATGAACATGAGCTGCACATTTTGCCCTGGCTTTCTCATTCTGTCAGGGACCTACTGAGAAGCTCCATTTTCTGCTAAATCCTCTGGTCCTCTGGTAACACGACCACTGAGCAATGTCTGGCAATTTGCTTGCGTGACACAGTCAGATGTTAATCAAAGCTTTCCTCCTTCTGTGACAGATCACAGTGAGGAAAAAAAGCTTAAAACTGATTTAATTTCTTAATACGCTTCTGTCTGCAGTCTTTAATATTTGGCTTTGATTTCAAATACTTAGCGCTTCTCTGCATTTCTCGGTAATGAATAAAATACTTTTTTTTTTTTAAGCAGAACATAATTAAGCTTGAAGAAATTAAATATGACATTCAAATGAGAAAGAGCTTTGGATGAATATGTAGATTTGGGCTGCACATATGCTTAACAAAACCAATGCATTCCCTGCAAGGAATATCTTAAAGATACTCATTTTAACCACGGGTACCTCTTATCACCAGGTATCCTTTTTGTTGCACCTCTTATTTATTTTTTTCCAGGTGAGAACATTAACTCTCTTTACAGACTTTTGAGTTTGTGACCTTGCAAACACAAAATTCTGATTCTCATCAAGGAACAAACTGGAGTAAAAAAACAAAACAACCAACCAAAAAAATCCTGCACAGATCTCCCTTCCCAGGCAGAAAACAATCCACAAACAAGAGTGTAACAGTGTTATTTCAGCAAATAGAGACTCCAGTTTTAATGTGAAAAAGGCATTTATACGTGGCCAGTAAACCATGTCACAACCCAAAAGGTAATTGTGCTAGGACCTGTACAAACACAGTGAATGCTGTTTCATGAAAAATAAGATTGGATTCCTTTATTCATGTGAAAAAAAAGAATCTCTATCTAGTGATGCTGTGGCTCAGGAAATCACAGATGCAGTTTCCACAAACACCCTATGAAGGTATGTCTTCCAAAGTAACTAACCCTGTACCCAAATAAACTGGACATTAACATATATGCATATTTTTGCCTAAGTACTTTATTCATAAGGCAAAACAGCCCTTTTAACAAGGCAAAGTTTTAACCACAGATCCTTTTAAAAAAGGCTCATGTAAGAAGATTAAGGTCCTCAGTAGACTCAGTAGAGAGGCCAATGATTTGCAAAAAATAAATATATACGTGTATGTCTGTGTGATTGTCAATATATTAACTGCATTTATTCCAGTAGAGAACAAGAACAAAATGTACCAGGTTCTGCATAAAATGAGCAGCACACTGGCCTTGCTAGGAAGTTCAGATTTAAGTGGCTGAGGAGTTACAGCATGGAAAAAATCAGCAAATATAATCAACGGGGACTACAGCATAACACTACAGCCATGACTCTTCTTTCATCTCCAGGTGCTTCCTGAACAGAGAGATGATGGAGAGAGAAGTGACTGATACTGCAAAAGAGTCAAGGCAGGGATGACCTTCTTCCTCAACACGTTCAAGGCTGGATGGTGCTAAGAGAAGCAAACAGGACTGGGTGGGCTGAAGCAAAGAAGGCTGATATCCCATCAGTACTGAACAAAACCCCCCAAACTGGTGATTCCCAATACTTGTGGTCCCTGGATAAGATATTTCTGCCAGTATCTGTGCTGTCTCTCGCTCATCCTTGTTGAGTGTTTCCTCCTCTTCCTCTCCCCTCCTGCTGAGAGGACTGCATGGCTGGAGGGTGAGAGGAAGACTCAGCATGGAAACTTTGATCCATTAAAGTCCCAATGGCAGAAGAGTCAGAAGAGAAGGAGCAATGGGAGAGTGAGCCTCTCCTGAGTTTAATGCCAATGCTGAGGGAGCAGCCTGGCCAGGACTTGGCACTCACCTGAGAAACTGCACAACCTATTTGCAAGTGCCAGGATCTCTCTCCCCCAGCCTTTGTGAGATTTTTTTTTTCCTGTGTTTCAACAACAACACAATAAGAAAAAAAAGTGCTTTGTGCACAAAAATTTCCATCAGCTCTGTCCTTCAGTTAAAAGATTCAAGAGAAGCAATTTTGAAAATAGGAAACATGGGTAGGGAATAAGCAATGTACTAATGGGGTTTTAAAATGTTTTAGCTAGCACAGAGCTGCTAAAGCTATAAAAGTCTGATTCACTCAAGGCAAAGATAGATTCATGAGAAGCAATTAGGGCCTGATCCAGCATACAATGATGTCATTTCTAGTCTTGCTGCTGACTTGAAGAATCTTTGAATTAAGCCAATGACAATCACTTCACAACAAAAATTTTAAAAAAAAAGCGTTTTGCTGACCAGTGACAAAAGCATCACTGAGAGAAAATATTTTGGACTTATTAGGCACTGGTTTCTTTCTGTTAGTTTCAAGTATTTTATTTTCTGGCTTCCCCAGCAAAAGGGACACATCTTTGTGTTTGCTTATGACATACAGATTAACACTGAAATAAATCCAAAGTAGATTAAGCTAAAATCACACTGTTCATACCCACAGTATGAAATTCAGTAATGAAAGCTGTGCTGCAGTCCCATCTAGATCCTTTGGAAAGGATGCACCTGTCCTTGCTTTGGTAACTAAACAAGAAAAGAGACATGTGAGCTTCTCCCCTTACCTTTCCTCTCCACTCCCACTGAGTTCAGACACCTTGAATGAAACAAATCATTCTCTGCAGGAAACCATCTATTTCTCAGCGTTGACTTTAAACCCACAGCACAGAGAAAATCCACTAACTTACAGACAGTGCTCTTGGGGCAGTCATTTCCCAACCTCTTGTGTACAGACAGATTGTGATATGCAGGGTTTTGACACTTCAAATCATTGTGCTATGTTCTTTAAAACAAACAGAACTTGGAAAGTTGAGCTCCTGAGGTCAGATTGTAACTTATAGTAAACATCATCTATTTAACAGAATAAAACATGTTAAAGACCAATGAAAGGAAACAATACAATTACCATTGTGATTACATTCTAAGACGGATTCTCGGTGCATAAATTTTACTTTAGTGCCATTCACAGACATACGTTTTTCAATATTGTCTCAAAATATGTTCAGTTGTGAATTAAAAAAGGAGCTGGAATGCAAGTACAAAGCCCTGAATTTTGTTCTTTTAAATACCATCTGCTTGACAGCGTATTGCATTTAATCAACACTGCTAATTACAACAAACATCCAAACAAAATTAACATATCGTTTTTGTTATAAGACACAAGAATGGAAAAAAAAGATTGTTCTGGGCTATTGCTAAAAAAAGAATGTCAAACTGTTTTAACTGTTGCTACCAACTATGGAAAAGCTTTTATTTGGACACATAGGCCATGCTACTGAATAAAAATATAACTTTTTTTATTTAGATCTGAGTGAAAAAGACTTTACTTCAGCTTTTGCTCCAAGGACACCTACAGAATAGAGCAGACTTGCGGTGGAGATGGCCATTAAGGACCAGACAAAGCCCAAAACATATTTTCTTGGGTTTTGGTCAATAGAGGTTCCAAGTCCCTAGAGAGAGAATTGGGACATCACCATCCCATCCCTGCTCTCCAACAGCAGCAGAAACCCACAGTCATGACCAGGTGATCAACTCCACCCCTCAGCAACCAGCACCATGGCAAAGACTGAACAGCATTTCCCAACTGTTTGAAGACCCACAAGCAGTTATGGAAACCAGAAAGGAGGAAGAACTACCTTATGAAGAAGGAAGCTGCAGCCGAGGTACCTGCGGAGACCCCGGCTGGAGCCACCACGCTCTGGGAGGCTGCCGTGCCGCCGGCTCCTGCAGGGTCGGGGTTGTGCTGCCCTGAGCTGATCTGAACACTGGGAACATCTCGGCCACTTTCGGGGGCTGCTTCTGCCTGATAAAAGTAAAGACATACGGACAGGTTAGTACACTTCCACAACAGGGAAAAATCTCATGCAGCACTTCCAAAGAGTGTCTTTGCAAGGGGGAAGGCGAAGATCAGTGACAGGTGAGGAGTGACACAGGTGGACAACTGTACCACAGTAGGGTCAGCAACAGAGAAAGTAAAAACCATGAGGGCAGCGGAGGAGCAGAAAAACACAGAGGACCTTTGTGAGGAGTAATGCACAGTTTAAAATAGTCTGACAGGCATAAAGAAATGGAAAACGGTAAGCAGAACCCTTTTGTTTTACAGTGTTATTTGGGAGCTGGCAGAACTGTTTATCTGGTTCAGTTATGACTGTCAGGAATTATTTCTCAGTGGCACATCACCTACAAGACCTATCTGTTTAAGAGGAACTAACCAAACAGTCACACTTGTAGTATCTTTCCACATGAATAACCCCAAGAACTAAATAAAAGAAAATCGATTTTTTTAGAAACATATATACAGCCCTGGTTTTCAGTATTATTTTTCTTAGCAGCATAAATGTACAACACTTTTCTCCTGCAAACCATTCCAGTGGAGGAACAGGAGTGACTGGAGATTCATCTTCTACAGCATAAAGCATTTACAGTGTCTGAGACACAGTTTGGAGTGGGGCAATTGTTTTGAGAGTTTGCCAAAATACCAGACATCTGTATTGTGAAATTGTGTCAGGTCTGTATCTTCATATTTAGGCGACCAACTCTTTCAAGTACCGAGTTCAATTAAGCCCCATCAGTCAAATGGCTCCTTGACAGTGCTGGGAAGGCTCCTTTTTGGAAGAACCTGCCCTATGTCTAGGAGTCCTGAAGATTTAATTAAAGATGACACCACAATAAATATTTGTCAAAAGAGTTAATTGCTTCATGAATGATAATATATGATGTTTCTGTCATCTGAAATACTACTTTGACATTTCCAGCTAATTAGCTAAAATAGATTCCAGGAAAGGAGACAGTCTTGTAATGAAGCACAAGCACAATTAGGTATTTCCTGAGATGCCACCAAATTTTAGATTTTGAGCTGCCATAGATCATGTTTTACAACTACAGATATGCAGACATGGTAATAGGGCATTCCCAGTTACATACACACCCTCAATTTTCTCATCCACTGACTATACAAACAGATTTTCTCATGAGAACTGAGGCAACTCGGTTATTAGGTACCAAGGAAAAAAACTCTGCCAACCAAGTAGTGCTCAACTGGTGCATGAAAGCCTGTCTGGAGTTTCATCTGAACTCAGTCCTATAGGTTGAGTGCTATATTCCCAGTTCCCAAGAAAGTCAACAAAAAGAAAGTGCACCCAGCCCTTTTGAAGGTCTGCTCTTTCAAGATTAATACTATTATCAGTATTATGGAGTGGCTGACTAATGCTTTACCATAGAATGCTACGCAAGAAAGTACTTTTATAGAGCTCACCTAAGAGATCTGAGACAGAGATACAAAATAATATTCATGCAGATTAACTTAATCCTAGTGAAGTTACTCACGCTAGAAGCCAAACTGGAAACTTTGAACAACCCTCTGCAAAACCCTTCACTTGCAATACAGAAATCTCATTAGATAGATTTCTCTGTGACAAAAACAGAAAGACCAAGCACTGCTAGAGATCAAGACTAGCACAAAGAAATGGTGTGGCAGGAAAAAGTGCTTTAAAAAGGGAGTTTGTCTGTCCATCCTATCCATGATCTGTGATGACATGATCTGTGAATGACAGCCAGGAACAGAAAAGCTTGGAAAAGGATCAGATCCACTCACATGGTTAACTGCTTGTAACTAAATGATGGAGTAATGAACCTTGAGGGGGTCAATAAAGCAGGTATTTGATCATTAATGCACTGAAGCAACAAATGTGTGGTCTTGACCTGTACCAGTCACAGAAATATTATGGCGTGTGGAACAACATGTAGATGGGCAAAATCCAGCGTGATGTCTGGACTTCAGGGTTACATGAACGGACAGCAAGTGGAGCTTATACGGATTTAGCAATTTACAAACTAAAAAATCTGCACCACAACCTCTGGAGCCAGCCCATGGAGCCTACAGAGTGGCATCAGGAACTGCCATGCTCAGCAGAGTGACATGATGGCCAGCAGGAGGAGGACATCCAACCTGCAACCACTGGAAGGATAACATCTGTGTCTGAATATCACTCTACATTCTGTCAGAAAGACAACCATAACCCTCTGCCACACAAGCTGCTGTCTCAGATTAAAAATAAGAGGTTCAAGTTAAATACCCAAGACATATTCTTCCACTCACTTTCAACAGGGGCTATACCAGACAAGAGATCTTGACACCAAGAAAATTGTGTTTAAGCAAAATTTGGAAAAAAAAGACAGGAGCAGCAACGTGTTTCTAACCAATCAGACTAATTAATGCATAATCTAAATGATGGCATGATCTAAAGCTAAATATGCAATCTGTAGAGTTAGCACAAAACTTTATTGAATTTTACAGCAAAGTGTAACAGACTTGTAAGAACTGACTGGAATCTGTTAACAGATCAATTCCTGTAAAACCTATTCACACTTAACAAAAATACAAGCCATGTGTAACACACATTCCTTTTACACCACTTTTTTATTTCTACCAGAAGTTAAAAGCCTACATTTCTAAGAGACCAACGATTACGGACATATCAGGCATGAAACTTGAAATATCCAAATCAAACCTGATATTTCAGATGGCAGATGGTTAATATACTTTTCCAAACCAACATATCTAAGTTGGATAAATTGCCATTCCCACATTAGACACATTTGAAAACTCAAACTGTAATTTCTGTAAGTTTTATTCTCAGCTCTGTGCGAGCATAAAAAGAGGATGACGGGAAGCCAATGAGAAGGCACTGATTCTTGTAAAGGAAGAAAAAGTGAACGTATACAAGATAAAATCATCAGAAGACTACTGCAGAAGACAATCAATATAATTTTCATTGTCTTCAACTACCCAGTTAATATTAAATACAGAGGTAACATTAGCTTTGCTGCATGGTGAGATGCTGAAAAACCACAAAAGTTCTTCCAAGTTTAGGATTCATTTCAAGGACTGCTTGCACCATCCAAAGTGGCAGGGTTTTCCAGCACAGCCACATTCAGCTCTCCCTGAGAAGCTACATCTCTCAGGAGATGAGGAAGGCTCATGTATAAGGAAATTTGTCAGGTCCAGGTCATTTACCCTGAGGCAAGAAAACTAAAGACAAGTAATGGGATCTTCCCAGGCCTGGACATTCCAGTTTGCCACACCACAATAAAAAGGAATGGACTTTTTTTTTTTTTCCCTCTCTAAACTAAATGCAGTCATTATTCCATGCACCTCCCTCATCTCAACAATTACTTTTCTAAGGACTGAGTGTGGAAAACAGAATTCTTTAGAGGAATGTGAGCAACTTCTGACTTTTACAAGCGTGCAAGTCTGCACAGAGAGAAGGCTCCAGACTGCAGCTGAGAGGGAACTGTGCTTCTCTGTTTACTGGATTTTCATAAATCATTAATGATCGAATGCAGAAAGCACAACCTTGCCACTATAAAGTGTTACTGACTGCACTGAATATTTAAAATGTCATAGGGTTGCACATCCAGAGAGTAATGTTTGTTTCAATTGTCTAAGAAAATGTTTGCTGTATAAAAGCCATTGGAAAAAAAAACCCTCTGCAAAGAAGCTAAACCTCAAAGGAAGGATTTCCAAAACTGCTCTGTAGGACCCCTTCCATCTACTCTCTCCAAAACCACATGAAAACTGACGCCAGTAAGAGCACAGCAAGGACAACATTTGAAAATGTCAAACTAAGCATTTTGCATGTGCAGGAATGAGCAATGTCTTGATGCTTCATGTCAGTGCCTGTGTCAGGAGGGTTTTGGGACCAGGTCCCAGTGCCCATCCTGAGGACATGGGAGCCAAGTTAGCCATGCTGCATTCCCACCTGGCAGCATCCACACACACAGCTGAAGTTGGCAGGGCCACAAACACCAGTTACAGCTTGAGTTGCTCCCAGTTAAGAGGGCCAAAGGCTGGGGAACAGGGCAGGATGAGGTGACCTGACATCCTCAGGGTACAGAGGTGGAGGTGTGCTGGGCAGAATAGGGGCATCCCCTGTCCCATCCCTGATTCCCAGCACACAGCCCCACTGTTGTGACTAGATGGCAGGAAACATCTGCCCAGGCTTAAGCAAGTCAGACTAGTCCAAAATTACACTATAAAGAAGTTGGCCCCAGATGAATTTCCAGATACACGGGACTCTGTCAGGCCATTACCATCCAAAGGACAATTACAACTCTAACAGCTCTTCATGCATTTGAAGTGCAAAGCCAAAAACTAAGCTATAATGTTTCCAGTTTTCCGAGTATTTCCATTCTCTGGACATTGACCTTTGGCCAAAGAATGTCCAGTAATCCAAAAAATCCAAGCTAGGTCATGCCACTTGGTCTCTGAAATGCATGCAAAATATGTATCCGGTGACAGTCAAGTAAAACATGGGACGATAAAAACCTACAGAAAAACAGATCAGTCCTAGGATAATACTGTGATGGCAAAAGAAAACCAGAAGGTTGGATGGAGCTGCAAAAGAGTATCGAGAACAGAATCACTAAAGAGGGAATGAAGAAAATTAGAAGAGCCTCTACGAGTCTGACACACGTCTGTTTATCAGAATCACAACTCAATACAATTTATTTTACTTCAAAAAGCAGATCCCATAATGAAAGCACTCAACAGGACAGTGCAGGTGAAGCTCTAATTGCTCTGGTACAGCCTGAGTCTGTACTGGTGTTTTCCCCCCCTCCCCTTTTCTAAGCTTTTTTACCCCTTTTTGACTAGCAGGCAGGAAGAGAATGTTGAGCATTTACTTTAACTTACTATTTTCCCCTTTCTGACTAGAACGTCACAGTCAATTAAACTGTAAAAACTGCCTGATGTAATGATTTTGCAATATATTAACTCTTCTGTTTATATATGATAAAACAATAATTTTCCACCTAAATGATTCATGCAAAGACTCTTATGACCTACTACCACTGAGTGGAACAAACGTGACGTAAATCTCGAGCTGGAAAATGCTCACACTACAAACCCTTCTTTTCCATAAGCATGGATAAGTCCTGCATGCATCTCCTGTGAGAAATGTCTTCTCCTGCCTGATGAGCATTACATAAAGTTAACAGGGCAGCATATGCCAGGCTGAAGTGAAACGTGTTCTGGATAAACTTTTTACTGCCATTTGACATTGTTTCTGCCAGGGCTCATTATAAAATAAGTAGGGCACTTTATAACTACAATACACTACTGTAGTCATTTATAACCTGCAGCTGCAGTGTGGTAACAAGAATGCCTAGACCTGTAGTTTCAGACTTTTATATGCATCTCGTGTTCAAGGTAAATCAAATGCAGAGCATAATATCCCTTCTCTGAAAAAAGGTTTTTCAGCTACAAGAGTTGCTAATGCCTGGCTTATCATCAATCTCTGAAGATGAGGCAGAAGGAGAAAAATTGTAGAGAAGCAGAATTAAATAGAAATAGGAGGCCCATCTGCTGTCACAGACTGGAAAGTAACATAGGCAATCCAAAGACAACCTCAGAGCGCTTGCTTTTTGAAATAATATCTGAATTACTAAAGCAGGTTTAAAGTTTGGATCTTTACCACCAAAAATCATCAGCAGTCTGTGCTTCATCCTTTTGGGCGGGGCATACACCCAGCTACAGCCAGCACTGGTATCCTTGGCAGTACAAGGATGGGGAGTCAGAAGCTTCTCCCTTCTGACCAAGGGCTTTTGATCTCAATCTGACCCAGATCTCTCCTAAACCACGCTCCTTGGTCCTTGAGAAATCTATTAGGGTTTTGGGCAGGCCTCATCCTACAAAATGAAATGTCATTCCTTCCTTCCTTTGGATTGAGAATGTGGGCAATCCCTGCAGGCAGGGCTCTGGTAATGCAAAGATGTCTGCAGGCAGTGACAGACCAATTCCTTCACTTGAGCTACTCAGGATCCCAACAGCCACAGTGTTCTTTTTTCTTTCCTTCTTCACAGCCATCTGACTGCCAGTCACACGAACAACACCCTCCTATCTGCACATGTAAACCACCACCTGAAAAATCAGGAGGTCATGAAATGAGCTACCAACAAGGACACAGATCCTGCTATACATTAACACTCTCAAACCAGGATTTTTCATGTGCAGTGGATTTAAAACAGCCAGCCTACAGAAACTGTTTCTTCTAATGCCTCTAGGCAAGCCTCAGAAAGTATTGCCCAGAGCCCTCCCTGCTGACATGTATTACAATAGTTACAGCCTCCAAAGCCAAAAAACATAGTTGTGTACTGCTCTGGGTATTTCTTCAAATGGACAACTATACAATTGAATCCCTGCTTTTTGTCAAAGGTTGATATGAGCAAGAAAAGGAATTTATTAACAGGACCATAATAATGCAAATTTCTGTCATTTCAGGATTGGGTTTCCTACAAGAAGACAAATGCTTTTCCATTAGGTCTGACTTCCCGGGCCAGATGTGTTCCCAACAGCCAGTAAACACAGGAGAGATATAGAGCTTTGAATTGGGAGTACTTGTGCTGCCTCCACAACAGAACTTCTCCATGATTTGGGCAACTCAACCAAAATTTCACCGTATCTTGATTACTCTCTATTCAGCAAAAGAAATTACCATATTCCCAATTTCATTATAATCACTGTATTGTTATAATGATTGACATAAAATGTCATCAAATAAAGTAAAGGTGGACAGAGATTGTCATAGCTAATTTTTATCTCAGTCACACTTGAACTGCTTATATCGTAGACATGGCTGCTTTAAAAAGAGCATCCCTTGGGATCAATTTTCCTGACAGCTACCACATGGAAGGCACCCCTTCACTAGTAGCTCACCTGATGAGGTACAAGCCCTCATTACCTGAAGGGGAAACTGGCTCTTTATTACACCCATATTTAGAGACTAATGCTCAACACAAGCAGGCTCATGAAGCAGCTTTAAGTTTGCAAAGACAAGGACAGCTGTGATCATTGGAATCATTGTTGAAGGACACCGAGGTCCCAAGTTAGGGATAGAGCTGTACAGATGACACTCTTTTCTTGTGGGTGTTTCTGCTGACCTGCTGTTCGCACCCAGAGTTGGGGCCTCATAACCCAGACATGATTCACCATGACTAGAGTGAAATCTGCAAGCCTGCAGATGTCCCAAAGCTCTTTCAAGTAACCAAATGCCAATAACAAGGAATTCCAGAATAAGTTCCTAAGTGTGACTGGGCAAAGATGTGTCAGGTGAGATTTGACATAGATAAGACTACATATAAGGGAAAAAACAACCTAAATGACTCCTCAACAATGCTGAACTCAAAACTAGCAGCTACAACTTGGAAGATCTAAGGGTCATTGACAGTTCCTCTAAATCAAGATGTAGCAGCAGCCAAAAAAAAAAAAAAAAGCAAATTCTGGACATCACAAGGCAGGACAAAAAGAACAAGAAGAGTGTTCACATAATGAGTGCCACATATTGAGTCCTAGTTATTCATCTCAAGACAGCAGAGTGGAATAAGGGAAATGACAGAGACAAGCAAGTAAATGGTCAAGATGATAAAGCAGCTGCCCCAGGAGGAGAGATGAAGGAGGCTGGGACTCTTGCTTGGAGAAGGGAAGACTGAGGACAGCCTGACTGAGGTTTACAAAGTCATGGAGGTGCTGAATAAATTGAGTGAAAGTGAATACTTCTTTGCACTGGGCTAGTGGACTCAAGGAACCTGCTGGCACACAGAAGGCTGTGGAGTTAGAGAGTGTTTCAGGGTCAGAGAGGCTTTGGAAAAATTCCTGAACAGCAGGTCCCTAAACAGATCCTAAAGGGAACAGACAGGTATACATCTCTGTGAATGCCCCAACTGAGCATGCTGGGAAGTATAAGCAGACTGTAGAAGGCAGCCAGGCTCCACAGCTCTCCCTAAATACCATTTCCAGCTTCACTGCTGGAGACAGCTCTGGGCTAGACAGGCTGCAGCTGAGACTCAGCAGGATATTACTAATGTTCTTATCATTCCCATTCAATCTCTTCACAAGAATCTTAACTTAAACAGTAACAGGAGGTTGCACTATTCCCATATCCCCCTGAGTACTTCAGAGTCATCTGTAGATGCTGACAAGACTCAAGGGGATGCCCACACAGCTACTGTGCACGAACAAACTAAACCTAGACCCTTCCCAAGTCAGGCATCACAAGGACCAGTCTCCCCTTTTTCATCCTTCCACTGCCACCTGCCCCCTAAAACAGCTAACTGCCTTGCACAACTTCATCACCTTCTTTTTTGGGAAGCAGAATGGGGACAGTTCTGAATGGCAGATCCATTATCTTTGCCCAACAACACCAATATCCCAGCAATGGACTCATGCCTACAACACCTTTCAAATGCTTCCTTCAGATAAGGTATCAGAAAAGAATAAACCCATCCAGATTTGAAATAGTAGCAACTATGGAAATTCAGAAGAATTAACTTATCTGTCTCTTCCCAGGCTAAACAGTCCCAACTCCCTCAGCCTTTTCTCATAAGAGAGATGCTCCAGTCCCCTCATCATGTTCACAGCCCCTCCATGGGACCCTCTCCAGGAGCTCTGTGTCTTTCTTGAATAGAGTAGCCTAGAATTGGACACAGCACTCCAGATGTGGCCTCAGCCATGGCTGAGCAGATGTGCAGCATCATCTCCTCCACCTGCTGGCAATCCTCTTCCGAATGCAGCCCTGAATACCATTGGCCTTCTTGTTCACAAGGGCACTGCTGGCTTGTGGACTTCTTGTCTACCACGACTCCCAGAGCTGCTTTCCTGTAGGTCAGCCTCAAGTCTGTGCTGTTCCATGGGGTCAGTCCTCCTCAGGTGCAGGACCTTGCACTTGTCTTGGTTGACTTTCATGATGTTCCTCTCTGTCCACATCTCCAGCCTGTCCAGGTCTTGCTGAATGGCAGCATAGCACTTTGGGGTACCAGCCATTCCTCCTCAGCAATATTCCCAAGGCTGCATTCTGTCCCTTCATCCAGGGCATTGATGAATAAGAAGAACTAAACTGGAATCAGCACAGAACCCTGAGGAACACCACCGGCTTCAGGGCTCCAAGTAGACTCTGCATCACTGGACAACCAAGGTCCAGCATAGCACCTCTTCTCAACGGCTCTCCCATCATTTGGAGAAGAAAATTATCATCAACACGTTCCAGAAACCTCCTAGATTGCTTATGCCCTGCTGTGTTGTCCCTCCAAAAGGTATCAAGGTGGTTGAAGTCCCTCAGGAGGACTGGGACTTCTGAACATGAGGTTCTTCCTATGTGTCTTTGGAGGACTTCATCCACTCAGTCTTCCTGATTGGGCAGCCCACTCTCTACAATGTCACTGGGAAATTACCTCATTGTAGTTTTAAAGTTCTACTTACAAGTCTAATAATCCCATCATTGATTACAGTGACTGTATTCAAATTATAAATCCATTAGCTGCTCAACAATGAAATAAAATCAATAATGCACGTAAATGGGAAAAAAGGAATTTAAATGCATACATTAATGTCACTTGAAGTAGCACTATTTTATGCACCATCTCTAACAAAACTGTGTCACATCATTAGCAATAATGTGAAAAATCTTTTTCAATTAACAGAGCTGATTTGATGCTATGTTCACTAAAGTGGCAATCCATTCCATTAAACACATACATATGAAATGCTTGAAATATCTATGAACTCTCTCCATACATCATAAATTCTCTCCCAAGTGCTGAAACACAAAAATAGATACATCATTTTCTATTGATGCTTTTTAAACCTCCTGTCAGAAACTACCAGGCAGGGCACTTCAGTGATTCTAGTTGCAAGTAACAAAGAGCTCCAATTTTTGCCCCATGCTCAGCTGCTCATGCCACAAAACAACAGGAGATGCTTTCAGTTTTGCACATACTGTGCACAGGTCAACCCTCTTAAGGCCCACAGCCTCAACATGCCATCACTCCAGCCTATTGAGAAAATGTCAAATTCAAAGCACTTTCCAAACAAAAAATACATGCTTCAATTCTATTTTAATACAAGCAGGACAACTGAGCAATCCTACCTGCATCCAGCTGGGCAAATCAGTTCCTTTCATGTGCTATACAGACACCACTGCAGGACTTTCCCCTCCACCAGCCTGTACACAACTAAGGTCTGAGCTCAGCCTGAATTCATTTAGTTTCTCTGCTGCATTAACTTCTGAAGCCCACCCTTAACCCTTGTAGCCCATGCAACAGTAGCCTCATTAAAGCTGTTTTTTCTGCAATCTTGGATGATACCACGGCTGAGCTCCAGCCAAAAAATATGAATCTTCCTTGTTTGGTGACTTCTAGTGCTGGCATGGCATGGGATGCACTGATTATCAGCTGACTGGAGGATTTATAATGGAGCAAATTCACAGTATAAGTGGACCAGCAGAAAGCAAAAGAAGCTGAAGGGAGCAGAGTGAACAAAAAAGGCCAAAGAAACAAGTTGAAAGGCAAGAGTAGAAAATTTAAATACTTGGGATATTTAGTGTAGCTTATGATACACTTGCCAGATGAGAGAATGAACTGTGGTCCAAAGGTAAATCCAGTGGATTATCATTTCCACATAATCTCGAAAGTCTGCTTGTCATAAATCTACCTCTGCTGAGTTACAGGTGAAGTCTGGGCAAACATTCCTTATTATTGCCTGTTGACTTCAACTGTCAACAGAGGCAAGTATGGACTTGTTTCCTCCTGAGAGCTGTAATAACAACTGCTTAGCCTGGAGGGGTAAAAGATCAAAAGAACTGGTTACAGGTGGTAATTTGAGCCACAAGAGGGTCTGAGTTCTCAAACAGTTACCCCATCCCACAACTGTAAAACCAATACTATGGTGGAAGTGTCAAACACAATAAAAAGAAATGCAATCCACGCCCTCACCTAAGAAAATGTTCATTTACGTCTAGTAGCCAATAACCTTTCTGTTAACTCTTAATGCTCTTCCTGTATCACTCTGATACCTGGAAATACATTAAAAAGTAACCTCATTTTTGCCTTCAGCACCCTACACTGGGGACAAACCAGAATAAAAGAGCACAAAGGTCCCAGCAACTGCTCAAAACAGAGGGTTATGCTTTCAGCTGCACATTTAAGGCTGAATTTCCAACCCACCCTTTCCAAGCCAGTCTGCTCCTTGGTTGCTGGGGTGATGCCATGATGATTTTTTGCCTTTTCTTTTATATCCCTTTTACATACCTTTTTATAGCTTTTGTATTCTTAGTGGTTTTTAGCCTACATTCTTAGACTTGTTTGTCAAGCTAGGAGACTAAACATCTGAGAAGCCTCATAGTTAGGGATCAGAAAGCCCCAGATAACAAGGTCCTCTCTAGAATACATTATGTAAACTAAGATAGAACCATCCAGGAGAAGGTTCCTCAGGGAAGGGGCCTCACTCAAGCCTCTCACTGGGGAATTTTTGATAGATATGCTAATTAGTAAGACCTACAATGTTATACCAGATCTTCTGAGGGTGTGCATTGCGGTGTGCATTGAGGTATTGAGGTGCATTCAACCTGGCCATGGTGCACCTAAGGATCCTTAAAATTAATACAGAGGTAAAACCCCTTTTTCCCTTCTAACCGCATTTGATTCTTGATTTTAAGACCAGGAAAAGTCATCAGGGGCACTGACAGTAGCAGCGTTGTCCTCCCACATCACACCCTTCCCTCTGCATTTGCCAAGGCAGCAAAGCTCGAAGCAAGGCATGACTGCACAGCTGAGATGCAGCAGGCACAGGAAGGGTCTTTTCCTGGGGAACAGAAATTACATTAGTATGAGAAAGCATCTAGTAACTTGGACCAAATGAT
This sequence comes from Lanius collurio, assembly GCA_020086605.1. Taxonomy (NCBI): domain Eukaryota; kingdom Metazoa; phylum Chordata; class Aves; order Passeriformes; family Laniidae; genus Lanius; species Lanius collurio. The sequence goes on from JACBWW010000004.1 coordinate 4,402,623, forward strand.
TTCCTTCTGCTGCTGAGACTTGTTATGGAGAGTGACCAACACTGACTCTGAAGATCAGTATTTTCTGCCACCTGCTTTTCTTTACGTACTTCCTCTACAAGAGCAGTGACACCAACAACACTGGAGCTAAAGGGAAAACAGAAAAGCCTCTGTGCAGTCCCTGCCTCACCATCTGTCTGACATTGACTTCTTCAGGATCAAGATGTTATACGTGGAGTCTGAGTAATGTCCCAAAGCTCAAAGACATCCATATGTCTCACGGACAAGATTTATGGTCAACACACTGTATTTTAATTGTTTCATTACAAAATATGTTTCCCACATTGTATTAATAAAAGGTCACTGAGAAAGCTATCAAGAAAGGTTTTAAAAATTAATTTAAAAATCCATTTGGTATGACATTTATCAAAGTAAAAAAGTAAATGCTGGAAAGTAAATCTTGTCATTGTTCTGCTTTCCACAGTCAGCTTTTTACTGCATCTTTTAAACAAAATGTAAGTCATCCTTGCTATAAACAAACAAAGAGGCTTTAAGGAAAGTCAACAGAGGCTGAACTCTCAGATGAATCCATCTGGTTTAGATTAGGGTAAGCAGAAGATTTACGCAAACTACAGGAAAGCCTGAATTGTGACTAAAATAACTCATAGGTTTTTCATGTAAGACAAATAAACGTAAGTTCTTTAACTTTACAGTCTATGCATCCATTTACATGTGCTGTGGATGAACCCTCCCTCTCTGAACCTCACAGATCCAAGCAATAAACTCATACCTGAATTTAAATGTGTGGATACTCTCAGGGACATGCACTGAGCTTTTGATAATTTTACAATTTTACATACATAGCCTTTAAAAGTTTTACTTAAGGCACGTCAATTTTTTTAGTGTTTAAACTTTTTCAATTTCTTAATGGTGCATTTTTTAATATATTTTTTAATCCACTCACAAACTGGTAAGTATTCAAGGAGTCACAATCCTTTACCTTATATCCAGTGCCAATTGTATATATTCAAGTAAGAAATACAGTGTGACCAGGATTTCATTTGGTGCAAGATGAAAGAAAAAGCAATTTGCAAATCAGCTCTATTTCACTGAGATGCCTTTATAGCACATGGCATGGCTACTTTAGCACTTCCATGCAGTACATAACACTGCATATTAATAACACAATCAATTTAAAATACAAAATACGACCTCTTTTTTTTCTACAATACACAATAAATGCAGTTACTTCTAATAGGCGTACAAGGTATTTTCAGTGGTTTTAATGTTCTGCCTCTCAGCCAGATTGCAACACATCTGGGAAGCCCAAACTCCCCTCAGTCCTCTCCTTTTGCATTGAACTGGGTGGCAGTGCTGAGCACTACTAATGTTTTTTTTTCATTTGAGTAGTAACTTTATATTCACTTGTCAGGTCTAGAACTAAAAACATCAATATAGAACTATTTATTAATTATAGTTGTCAGGCATTCACCACAAATCAGCTTCCTTACCCAGAGTTATACCAGCTCCCTCCCCTCCACCATGTTCCCTGTCTGCTCAGACAACTTATCACTGCTACTGCTGATTATTTTTTGTAATTTTTCACAACAGGCCACTTGGGTAAAGCAGCTGATTACATCTTCACCTTTTGCACCTGGTTGCAATCCTTGTCTTCCCCTCCTCTGAACCTTCCTCCAGATCCTTAATTACTGTTCCTCTTCATGGCTCCCAAAGCCCATGGTTATTATTTTGGTTTGAGCAGCACCCACGCTACGCTTCAAACACATGTTCCTGTTCAAAAAATTTATAATCTATATAATGGATTTTTCACACTTGAACTCCAAACACATATTAAAAATTTACGATGTCCTGCACTTCTGACCCCCAACATGCAGCCCAGAAATGTTTTCACAATCATAAGTGACATTACAAGGTAATACATGCGAGTTTGGGGAAGGAGATGAGAGGAGCAGAAATCAAATCTATTTTTTTTTCTCTCCACAGACAATTCCACTAGTGCCACTATTAGAACTAGCCATGAATAAAAAATATGGATCCTAGAGAAATGTGTGCTGCTGCAAGATCTCCTGGGGTTTGGCAGATGTAAATTGGGGTTTATTTTCACACCCAGAAGGCACTGGGGACACAGCACCCTGCATCCAAAAAAGGATTTGCTCCACATGACCTACCTGGGCTCTACCAGCACCAGGTGGAAGCCACAGGCACCTTCAGCCACAGGCAGGCCAAGACAGACATCCAAGAAGAGAAGGACAAAGCATCTCCTGGAAGTGCCAGTTGGTCTTCCACAGCCACAAAGGACGACTCAGTAATTACCTTATAATAAACACCTGGGGTTTTGGCAATTAAAAACACTTGAGATGGACCCCAGCCTTTACCTTTGTCTTCCCAATTTTATAAAATTAATCGTGGTCACTTCATATGCAGCAGTGGGTTAAATCACTGGGAGGGCAGGCACTGGGTAGGAGGCTCCCACCTGTTTCAAGCACCCTTGCATAAGGAAAAAAGCTGTAAGTACAGATTACCAGTGAAACAGAAGTATTTACAGGGTGGTTAAAACAACTGGTATTACAACCAGGAGTGGAAACTCCCTGGGAAAAGAGACATCTTTTTCTTCTGCATTTGTGCAGTATGTTGCCTAACTGGGGGCTGAGGACTTCAAGATCCAGTTACACATAATAAATAGTATATTAAATGCTGTTCTTTCTACTGCAGTAGTTCTTGCTCCAGAATTCCGCTGGCCAGACCAGCTTTTCTCCAAAAGACAGGAAATATTACTAAAGATAGATGTCACTAAAAGTATGTATATTCACAGCTCTCTTCTGGGTTAATTTGAAACCTAAACCCTGTCCCTAACTTCAGGAAAGAAAAGACAAAATTAACTCTCTAATCTGTAAAAAAAAAACAAAACAAAAAAAAAAGTAAATAAATCAAATAAACTTAGTTCTAATAGGGAAGGAAGTTCATATGCGAGAATCATCAGAAATCAGAAAATCCCAGTCTTTGAAAAATTTTAAGATGAGGTAAGATAAGCATTGGACAAGAATGTGTTGCAGTGGGTACTATACTGGACAAGGGCTAGACTAGCTGTTTCCTGAAATTTCTCCAATCTTATTTCCTTCAACACCTGTGATTCCTCCTGGGAAGAGTGTAGGGGAAGCACTTTCTGCCTCACCCACCCAAACAACTTCATCAGACACAGGTTCTTAACAATACAAAAGGCAGTGGAAGAATTCAGACAGACACAAGAAGCACCATCTGGAAAGAGATGCACTCACAGTCTTCAGTAACTACATTTGGGTTTAAATGAATAAAACAAATAAAGAGAGAGGAGAGATAAAACAACTGAAGACTAGCTTCTCTCCAAAAACTGCTTATAAATCTAAACGATCCTTGCCCATGACTGGATCCCATCCAAGCTGCCTCACAGTGAGACAAACTCACAGTGTTTGTCCTTTCGTTAAAGGTCACTGTTTTCCAGGCTACTGAGTTTCTTTGCACATTTCTAAATCACACTTAAGCTCTGTTGCATTATACACATTTTTCCTTCACAGGGGTTAAATGAGGCAACAGTTTTATCTTAGAATAGCACAGTGGTTAGGGAAAACCACATCTATCAGTCAGCATGGTTAAGCAGGAAGAAATCTGGAGCTGGCTGGTACTGAATTATTTAGGACAAGAATAAGGGCAGACAAGGAATGAGCAGACAGATGGAAATACTTCTGCTTTCAGAGTACAGGCTTCTTAGACCAGTAGCTCTCCCATTTCTCCTTCTCTATTTCTGTGATATACAAAGAACTTAAAAGACAATTTAAAGGTAACATCATACACCTCATACAGCCAAATTGATCCCTAATGCATGGACCAACACTTTAGAGAAAAGCTCTCATAGCAGCATATCCTTATAAACTATGAAGAGCTGAAGGGGCCATTTTCCTTTTTCTCAGTGAATGATCTGATGTCAGTGGAGATTCACTGGACTTAGAATGGAACCCCTCAGATGTAGAATGCAGCTGAATACACAAATTTCCTTATGAGAGAAAGGTATGGGAGGGAAGAATCAAGTCTCTGAGCCTTTTCTGGAAGGAAACAAAAGTCAGCCTGAAAAAGTAATGTTACACAGCAGCTCTCAAATATTTATCTCTGACGATCTTGGAGCTCAACCAGCTGAAGCTACCAAGCAATATTAGGTAGTGTTTACATACAACAGTACATAAGGCATTATGTTAAATTAAAAGCTGCCTGGCACCAACATACCTGACCTCGCAAGATCTGCTACATCATCTTTAAGTGAAAACCATTACTTCAAATTGCACACATTCCATTACTATATACACTCCCCTGTTCACTACCTGAAAACTGGTCAGGAATAAATCTTAGTCAAAACCTTGTATTTTGTATCCTTCTTCTTAGGACAGTTCCATAGATAGCCACATACTGAACTTGCTTTTAAAGGCAACATGCACCTCTATAAAGCTTTTTCATTCCCCACAACAGTTCATAAAATGCACACAGAATACAGGAAATCAACATCAAGGCTTAAAACCCAAGTGCAGTGACATTTACAGGCATGTGGCTCTGAAGCAACCTTCTGAGCCCCCTCCTCAGCAGCACTCTGTTTTGCAACACATCTAAGCTGCAGATTAATGCTCTACATCACAGTCCATCAACAGCAACTGCTGAACTGTACACAGCATTAGAAGCTCAGCACTAGACTTGAGGGTCAAGTTCATCTTTGATATAATCCCATGAAACTCCCAGAGCTTCATGTGTGACAAACTTGGCCTTTTGTGTTTTTCTAAAGGGGTTACCAGGTACGAGACAGACAAATAACATCACCTGCATACATGAAGCTACAATAGGTACAAAAACATCTGAGGGAAGGATCTCTCTATGTGAGATAAGAAAGATAATTCCTTGTGATTTCAAATAGAACATCATTCAAAGCTCTTTAACTCTTCAGTTCTTGAAACACGGCTTAGAATATCATTAGCTGATCCCTACTAAGATTAATATATCTCAGATTTTAGCTGTATCTCTCTTTATGTCCATACACATGCAAACAAAACTCAAGCAGCTGAATTATCAGTACTTACTAGACAAGCCTGAGGCAGGAAGCTGTTCACCCTGGAGATACTCCACATGCCCTCGAGGTACTGCTGAGCTTGGATGGTGACAGAGCTCAGGGCACCACTGAGACCGCTGGGGGCCACCGTCACTTGAACGCTGGAGTTGGGAAAAGTGCCCACACCTTGAGACCATCCAAGTCCCTTCTTCCTCTCTGCCGCAGAGAAGAGACTGGGTGACTTTCCAGGCTGCCTGCCCACCTGCCCAGCAATGAGTGGCAGATCCCTCTGGGAAGAGACAGTGACCATCCTGGGTACCATGCTGGTGACTGCCCCGGCGCCGGGCGGAAGGTCGGGCATTTCTGGGTAGCTGGCTTGGCTGAGGGTGTGCATCATCTGAATGGCTTCCTGCTTCAGCTGATTCAAGTGAGTGGCACAAGTTTCACATCTGCTCTCTCCTTCATTCCTGTTTTTCTGTAAATAGTCAGGCACTTGAAGCTTGTCAAAAATTAAAGCTGATAATCGTGGGTCCTAAAGAAGGTGAAGAAAGGGGGAAGAAAAACCATACTCAGTTAAAGCAGCGCAGAAAGAAAAAAGAAGAGGAAAAAAACCAGTTCCCTGATTTGCTCTCCACTCACGGAAGTACTTTAAATCTGTTCTGGTAACTCTCAGCATTTTTCCTGCTGAATACCCTAACAGGCTCGCAGTGGATTAATAAACCATAAGTGAATTCATTTGTATTAGACCCAGCATGAAAATTATCATCAGAATTAAACAGTGGAGCTGTGGTGTATTTGATAACTGCTCATTCTTCTAATTAACTCTCCTTTGGAGACATCTAAGGCGCCTGTATTTCCCATGCTCAGGAGCAATGTTAGCTGAGATGCTGAACCTACAAATATCATAACTCAATTCAAAGGCATACCACCATCAGAAACCAAAGAAAATAACACTTTAAAGTATTTTTAAAAATTAATGCTTGACCTGGTAAACATCTTGCTGTCCTTACCCTCAGAATGATTAATCAAGTGGCATAAAAGCAAGTTTACACAGTGCTGCCCACAAGACTGTTATTTCTGATCTCTGCAACCCAGATGGTCACAGTGTTCCCTTCTGCTACAGTTGCTTTGATGAGAAATAGATTTGAGCCTACAGCCATGTGTGAAGGTGTGACAGTGTGCACCTAAGATGCTGATTTAAAAGCAACACCTATTTTGTTTCCACAGAGCAACTCCCCACCACCCCTTGGCTAGTTCATTTTAAGGCTGCTCAGACATTTTGAAACCCAGCACCGTATTTCCACTTCATAGATAGAGTTACCTATCTCCTGAAACACACAAATGCCTTCCCATCCCAGGCCTGCTACTGTAAAGATCAGGCAAGAGATTAAATCCAGCCCTGTCGTAAATCTGCTATCGAGACTAACACTGGGCAGTAAAACTGACCCAACTTCACACACTCTCATAGAGCCCTCTAAACAGTTAAGGGTTTAATGAAATCACAGCACAGACAAAGGTTTATTTGTATAACTATCTTAAATGAAAATATTTAATTTTCTTGTTGATAAGTAGGACACACATAGCTGGTAAATCAGCCATCCAACATATGCTGGGGATATCCCCAGATTGGCACTTGTTTTTAAAAATGTATTACTTTATGCCAAGCTGCAATTGCTCTCTAGGAAATGAATGTCCTATTAGAAAACTAATTCTGGTTTTAATTACAATGCACATCAATAAATCCCTTTAAAGAAGTCTTGGCACTGGTAGTTTAGCTTTGCTCTGAATTGAGAAAGTACTAAAACACTGCTTAACTTCCGCAGCAGCACAGAATTTGTCTCATGTTCAGCTTTTGGACCTCTCCTGCAATAGTTTATAATCTCTCATGAGACAAAGTGCAATGTTGATAGAAACCACTGTGAGTGTATCTAGCATCACATTATTCCACAGCCAAAACCCATTAACCAAAGTTGCTCTTTCCGCAATAATCTGAATTATTGTTTATTGACTAAAAAAAAAAGTACTTCTCAGGCTAAGAAAGTTATTCCTGCCACTGACTGAACAATAAATTGCATTCACATTAGTGAACCAACATAAAAAGTGTAGTGAAAGACACTGTTTCATTTTTGTCTGTTCTCCTTATTGAAGCTTAGATCCTACTAAAAATACCTTTGAGGTTGCACCATTGGCTTACCCTCATGAGGAAGACAATTCTTTCCTACCAAACCTCCCAGAAGATGGCAATACTAAATTAAGAGATATTAGTCAGGAAAAAAAAGTAATTAATATTAGAAACTTTTTTCTAACCTTCAGAAGAAAGTGCTATTGGTTAGACTTTAAAAAAAAAAAACCCACAGAGACTCAGTGCTGCAAGCACTATTTAGCCTTAGGCAAAACAAAGGCCATGCAGTCTATCTCCCAAGGAAAACAAACAGCACCGTGGTGCTCAGTGCTCCTCAGAAACTTCTCCAAGGGAGAGCCCTCTGAGCAAATACTTGCTGAGGCTGACACACAGCATCTCTTCAAACAGCCCCAAAACACAGCTCCTTCCAGCACAGGACGCCCCGTCTGCGGCCAGGCACATCCCTGGGCTCCCTCCTTTGATCCAAGTTGGGCACGCAAGGAAGCACCTGCACGTCCCAACTGCATGAGCCTCATCTGGCAATGTTTAAATTGCTATCAAATGTCAAAAGTTTCAAATAAGCAATTAAAGCGAATTACTAGGTGAAACAGGCTTCTCATTTAAAAGAAATTACTTCTTTTGATGTAAAGAAAATTAATGACCCCAATTCTAGCTCCATAAACACAGTTTACAGCATAAAGCAGATCAGAGTCAGGCCTGTCTCGCAGTTACAAAGAAATCAACTGAATGTCATATTAAAGGGGGGGGAACAAAAATAAATTTTAAAAAATACATATATTTAGAAAATTACACAGAGCAAAGCTTATAGGCACATAGCATGCCAAATTTAAACTTCATCATTTATAGTAAAAAAAAAAAAAATATTACCCATGCTAATATTTTGCCAGGCATTTACAAAGAGTCTCTTAACCCCCACATCCAGCCTCTGTGACCCCCAGCATGCATTGTGGCCAATCTCCTCCAGCACCTCAGTGAGGGCCCAGCTGGATAGTTAGATTACTTTTATTTTTCCACTCTTAGAGACAAAAACACCTGGCTAATGGTTGGGCGTGAAGGCCAGAGGAAACACAAGTTACTGTTAAAAACATTAACCATAACTTAAAAGTTTAGCCAGCCCCATTAAAGAGGTTTTACTACCTAGTGACAAAGCCTGGTCCTGGGGAGCCCCTGCTTGGGCAGCTCGCGCCCTAACAAGGCTGGGGGGGGAAGTTACACTCTTGTGTTTAACAGAGGGAAGAAATAAAACCTGAGTGACCAAATGTGTTAGACACACACGTGGGAGGGGTGAAGCAGCCAAAGCCATCCTTGCTACAGCTCCACCAGCAGACAGGCAAGCCAAACAAAGAGGGTGTGCAAATTGCTGAGGGGAATGGCACAAAAATTAAACATACAACACACAAGCCTCTATTCCAAACAGTGCTCCAAAACCCCTTCAGTCTGCTGTGCTACAAAGAACATGACTCTTTTGCTCCTCCACAGCATAAATAAACTCTTCTGTCTTTGTCACACCTACTTTCCAAATGCTCTTCTTACCTCCTGAACAAGCAGGATAAGCAGAATACTGTGATGCTGTAACATTCACAGCTTCCCCTCCCACTGCAGAAACCAAAACCCTAATTTCAGACTCAGCTTGTTAACTTTTGCATACAAATTTTAGATATTCAAACATCACAGACTGTTAGAATTGTAAAATAAATGGTCCCACTAGGAACTGAGGAACCCAGCAGCCCCCAGCAAGGTCAGGGCATGAGATAATTACACATTCTTATACGAGGACAAATTTTCTGAATGCTTGAATTTACCACTGCTTTTCAGCACGAACTTCTTACAGACACGAGCTTGCCAACTGCTGCTGGGAGATTAAACACGACCATGCAAACTGCCCACATGAGAGGAGCTCACAGACGAGGTCTGCGAGTTCAGCTGGGCAGGATGGTAAACTTGGAAAACCAGGACTGTGCTCCCGCTAGAAACAGCAAAAAACCCATTTCCTGCAGCACTGGAGCATTTAGCCTGGAGCCTGCCTTCAGGCTTCACCTCTGAAATCAGGAGTAGGAAAAGGAGCACAGATTTGAAAGCACTTCCAGCAACATGTAGTAATTCACACGTCCCTCTCTGAGGTAACACCTCGGAACAAGCCAGGACCCAGCCTGGCTTCAGCTGTTGGGGTAACACCACATGCTGCATGTGGGGCACACAAACAAAACCTGCATCTCACAACTGTAAAATACGACAACCCCAGACCACTGCCCTTGAAACTACAGACATAACTCAAAGCAACTGGCATGTGGCCAAAAGCCAGTATCTCCAAAAATCCCTGCTCCATCTTAAGACACCAAAGTCATAGCCAGGTTTTCAAAGCATGAAATACCAAATTACCTTCCTGGATCTGAAGTATTCTGAGAATTTGAAGCAGTTTGTCAGTGATAACTGCACTTGAATTAGATTATTTTGAAATTATAGCTTAATCTGTAACTTCCCAAGTACTTAGAGTTTGCAGTTAGATTTTCCATTCAACTAACAAGAAAGAACAGAGAGCTTTTTCCCATTGCAAAAGAAACAAAGATACAAGCTTTGAATCTTACCTGCAGCTACTGACTTCTAACTCCCAAACTAAGCGAGAGGAGGCAGAAAAGCATCTGGATTCTCACTTAAGAAGTCCCTGAAGTAATACCCACCCATCTGTAACCTAATCCTTTCAGCGAGGAACTGTGCACAGAGTGCGAACAAACGATGACGAACAAATGATGAAAAGTCAAATTGCCAACAACCGTCCTCAGTAATTACCCGCAATTTTGCCTGGCACTGGTTTCTGCAGTGCGAGTGTATCTGAAGCAGTATTCTGAATTGAATTAAAGTCTTGATATAAATATAATTTAAGAGAAAAAAGAATCATTGAATGTCACACTGGAAGATATAATTAAACACAGACCGAGGAGAACAACATTTTTAAAGGATGCTTTTGGAAAAAGGAATGTATATCCCAGTGCAAAAGAATCAATGTTAATGATTTTTTGTCTTAATTGTCCTTCCAGATCTCTGCCGCACTGCTTACAAATGAGTTTTTATCTTACATGACATTGTGAAATATCCCCTAATATCTTCTATATTGACAAATACCTTGAAGGCTGATGTCTGCTTTCAACTACAAAGGAGTCATTGTCAAAACAAACAAACAAAAATAAGCAAGCACTATATTCAGCAAACCCAGAGAGTGCTCAATGTAATCAAGGAAAAAAATACAAAGCTAATGATTTTTTTTTTAAAGAAAAGTTTCCAACTATCGGACTAATCTCAAGAGAGTGAAAATATGAGCTTCAAGTAACCCATGTTGTGAATTCATTCAGTCACTGACCTCATCTTATCAGAATATAAACAATCAAGGAAAAACAAACACATGAAGCCTTCACAAAAACAGAATTCACCTGGAGTCCCATCTCCTGAGGGTTAAGGGTATCTGGAACTTGCAGTGTAACTTCACTGTCCTTGAAAACATCCCTCTGAACAAGCAGGAGAGCGATGCATATTTCCAAAGTGAGCAAAATGTGCAGGTATTAGAAAAAAAAGTAGATACATTTTTAAGGTGAAATTCCATTTGGCCTCTCTACGGTAATGTCTCACTACCTTTAGGTGGAAGGTTAATTTAAGCCAATGGACTGTGGCCCTCCTCCCATTCTATTTGCTAGTAGGATTTCTTCAAATCTCCAATCCCATTATTCCATTTCCAGCCACAACCTGAGGTAGTGCATACAGACATATTCCCTTGACTCTAGCCAGCTGAGACTCAACCCAATTTCTTTTCATCTCTGGCATCCCAAAGAGTTTGGGAAAAAAAATCCAAGCACATTTTCTTACTTATTAAAAAAAAAAAAAAAAAAAAAAACCAAAAAAAACCAAAAAAAACACAGTATCTCTTAAACTGTGCCCATCTTTCTAACAAAAGCCAAGCAATACGATAAATCTGCTCAAAACCACATGACCCCGCACTAAAAACGACTGTGCCGTGTTTAGTTATTCGGCAGCTCCACTGAACTCTATTTATTTCCATTTCCTGCCCACTTTAATGTACTTCAGTGGCCTGCAGTAAAGTTAAAGCAATAGGTGTCTGTCATAAAGATGAATAGTGCTATTGGAATGCATAATACAGTGGAAAGAGGAAATGAGAGCAATCTGGTTTATTTACATCTCAGGCTCCCATCAGCACCTCAACCCACCTCCCAATGGCTTCAGCTGCCTTTCCTGTTATCTTGCTGTAGAGTCCCCTGCAATGAGCTGGCTTTTAACCTCACAGAACCAGAGGGGATGAGCTGATCTCTCAGATTTACTTTCATGAGCTGGCAGAGTACTGGAGCAAACAGTCATGCAGTGTGTTCAGTGCAAAGAAAACAAAATAAAGGTAGTGGTTGCCATTTAAATTAATTAAAAGACACAAACAAAACAAAAGACCCCAAAGAGATCTGCTATCACTGGTAAATTTAGATCAACACCCAAGAATCTGACTATTACTGAAAAACAGTAATTACTGTTTCACAAAATATTACTTTTAATCTTCTTTCTTTACAATCTAATTAAACAGATATTTTACTTGCCTTTGGAAAATGTTTTTCTTAATTTCATCCAATTTTAACATTTGGTGTATTCTATAAACTACACATCCAAACTACTATGCAATTTTATGCTTATTTTTAATAGTGTATGACTTCATTTAAAATTGATGACTTTTAATTTGCATGTTTATTGTTGGTTTTAAGTAATCTTTTAATTTTCCCTCTTGGGTCTGTGGTTTACTATAATTTCGCAATGTAAATTCAGTACTGATTTTGTTCATATGAAAACATCATCTTCCAACACTCCTTGTGTCTTTTTTAATTTCCCTCTTATTTCTTTTATAAACCTTCAGAAAAGTATTATCACTTGGAACAGCAGCAAGTACGTGTAGAAATAGTTCCATATCTATCACCACACAGCACTTGGTGTCTGAAAATCCTTTGACTACTTTCAGAAATAGACACTTAGCTGAAATTGACTTTCAGAAATTCAGACAAAAAACCTCTGATAGAAATTAGCCACTTCTGTTAAAAAGATAAAGAGCTTTCCATCCCTAATTATTTTTTCTTTGAAACCAGAGAATAAATTTTGGTTAACCTATGGGCACAGTAAATCAGATTACAAAAACTCTGCCTATTAGAATCACAACTGCATAAAAAGTCACAACTTCTCCTTCCTCTTCAAAGCAAACCAAGTGCTCGTGGGTTAGAACAGCTACTTTAGAAAATGCTGTCTGATGTCTTCATCACATTGAACACCAGCAACTCCACATGCCGTTTGTTCAGTGAGGCTGCCCAGATAATAAAGTAGCTCTGAATTTCAGCATAGGGATGAAAATCAGAGCACAGCACCACTACACTCAAACATGCTGCCTTGTCAAAATGCCTCAGAAACACCAACTCTTAATATCATTTTATGGGAAACAAAAGGCTGTTCTCACTCTTAGAATTCAGTCGACAGCCTGTGTTTCCCCACTGACAAACTGCACTGTGAGCCTGGTGAAATGGACTCCCTCCCTGATGAACTCTGACCAGCAACCCAGCCCAGCCAGCCCAGGGCACTGGGAGACAAATCGTGCCCCAGATGAGATCTTCTGCACGTTTAAGTGATCCTAACTTCCTTTGTCCCAGTAGAACCATGCTCATTTGTATCAGGCCTTTGATGAGGGAGTTCAAGAACAGCTGGACACCAGCCACAGTGAAAGCAACTCCAGCTTAGAAAGACTGGAAAAAAATAGAAAGAATAGGGAAAAAAAAGGTGCTTGGAACACTCCTCTTTATACAAACCCTATAACTGCTTCAGTCCAACCATCTGAATCCAATTACCAGAACGCTCAGCGGCAGAAGTTAGGGAGTGGACACATTTTCCAAATGAACATCATTAGCGTAATGCAGATTTAAAATCAACTATGGAAACCAGCACTTGGCATTGCATCACACTCTCTTAGTGTCTCATTCACTCGCTCATTTTATCAATTATTTGGTAAATGAATACTTGAGGACCGTACAGAAACGATTTAGCCTTCACAACCAAAAGGCTGCCCATTGTGCACTCTCTTGCAAGCTACAAATTACAGCATACAGGGCACAGTTAGCACACCATGCAGTTTTTATTATTACAAAAGTGCACTTCACTTATTCCTCAACTTAATTAAGTTCCACTGCCTCAGTTGGACTGCTTCACAAAAAAAAAAAAAAAAAAAAAAATTCCTCTTGGCTGAAAAATTTTGGGGTTACATCTGAATTTAGTCAGTACTGTACTGGAGTTGAATCTTAACTTTTTCCTCCTTGCCTGCATTTAATCAAGGAAAAAAAAATAGAACAAAAACTCTAAGCAGGAATGAATAGGAAAGGAATGATGAAGAGCATCTGTAACTCCTCAACCACAGGCTGGCCACATGTCCACACTCTGCCTGAAGTCTGCTTCAGTTCCTTTGCTTCCTAGGTGGCATGTATGAGACACCACCTCCCTCTCCAATCTGTTCATCCCACAGCAGCACTTGAAAGTGGATTCTTGGATGGCTTTTTTTAATACCACTCTTCAGCAGCACAACTTCAGCAAGTAAATTCACAAATCTGCCATCAGCTACCTGTTGGTCCTGTGCCTCCAGTGTCTCTGAACTAGGATGGAAGTAAGGTCCACTGCTGTCCCTCAGCTTCAGATAGGATGCCAGTGCATAGACACAACTGATCCCATTCTGCTCACCCCAGTTTACATTAGAAAGAAAAGATAAATATGCAGATCCCAAGGGATATCTGCAGGTGGAGGATATTGCCCAAAGAATCAAGTGATCCTCCTATGGAATCTCATTAGGGTGAAGTATGATCCCAGCCATATAAAATGCAGGTGGAGATAAGACGATTTGAGGATGGTCTGTCTACAGGAAAAACAGCAGTTTAAAAAACAAGAATGTTGTTTAAAAAACAAGAATACTGTAGGAAGTTAGAGGATTTTGGTATATTTAGTGTAGACAAGTGAAAACTAATCAGTCCTCCAGTACAAAAAGTGGTTACAAAGAGATTGGTGACAAATTACTTTCCATATCCACTTGGGTAAGGAAAATAGGAAATCATTCTACTTTTAAGCAAAGGTGACTCAAGAAAAACTATCAAAGGTGAGGGAGTATTGGCAATTGCTAATGGTGTTGAGAAATCTTGTTCTTTTGAGAATTTCTGAAGTGCAGGTGAAAACCATCCATGGGAGGGGATCAAGAGAGAGATGGCCCCATTTCAGTGGAGGAAGCTGGACTACTTTTTAAAGGTCTGAAGATCATTCCCCAGCCCTATGATAGTAGTTCTGGAAAGATGAGCAACACATCTGTACACAGACTCATTGCTTGGATCCAAGTGCTCCAACAGTCAGTGACAAGTGGTGTTCCTCAGGGTCCATACTGGGATCAGTGTTATTTAATGTCCTCTTTAATGCCATAGATGAAGGGATCGAGTGCAGCCTCAGCAGATTTGCAGATGACACCAAGCTGAGTGGTGCAGTTGACACACCTGAAGGATGGGATGCCATCCAGAGGGATCTGGACAAGCTCCATTTTGATGGGAATCGCATGAGGTTTAACAAGACCAAGTTCTGGTGCTACACCTGGGTCAGGACAAACCTCAATATCAATCCAGGCTGAGGATGAATGGATTGAGAGCAGCCCTTGGAAGGAGGGCAATTCTTACCCAAGCCCTTATCAGCCCAACAAACAACACTCATGTGAGTGGGATGACAACAACAGTCTGGTGATCAGTATACACCTATAACCCTTTTGTTAAGAAATCCTGCAGTGGTCCTGTGAAAACCACAAGCTCTGCAACCTCTCACCATCCAAAGGACTGGTGTGATCAAAGAGAAGCAGCTCCCTTTGCCTAAGGTCTGTCTTCTACAAACATAAATCCACAGGGGTACGCCCACAGGAAGACAAAAACCCACTCTGCCCATGCTCAAAGCATCTCAAAAGCCATTCTAATAGGGTTTGTAAACTCTGCTAAGGCACAGGATGAAAACATATTAAACCCATGGGCAAAGTGAGCTCCTATCTGCCTATAACACATGCACATATAGACATGCCACAGATGATTGGCAAAAATACCTCTGTAAACTCTTTCAGGCTCCTCACACAAAACAAGGCTTGTCTCCTGAGACACAGAAGCAATCAAATACCTGGCAACAACTTTCAAAACCCTTCAAGCCAGATCCTCTTAAAACCAGCAACTAAGAGATGAAAGGCACTAGCTTGTCCTACCAGTCACACTTAACAAGGCTCTTAAACATTTACTGTAGCTAACATTACCTCTACAGAAATTCCACAACTGTAGACAATGACTAACATCATAGGTACATTTATGTTTCCGTTCAATTGAAGGTACTACATAAAAGGATGTTTTTATTTCAATTTGTGTTCTGGGGCCTTGCAAAAGAAGCTGCCTCATCACCTGCTGGAAAAGGCCAAGTACAGAGGAAGAAAGGGTTCTTTTAAGAAGAGAAATTACAGCCCCAGAGTGAGACCTGGGCCCAAAAGAAATCCATGGCAACATTCATACTGAATGCAAAGTCACTGCATCCCCCTCTAAACTGAAGCATCCCTGTTCCTAATTTCAAGTTAGCAATGAACTCTTTCACCAGTCTGCCTATCCATTTCATAAAATGCCCATGAAATGCATATTTGTAGTTGCTGGGTGATGACTTAAGTTACATCTTGGTGCAAAAATTTCCCCATTCTTTTTAAAACAAGGTTTCGTGGCAGTAACTTATGTGTCAGATTTGCAGTGAATCATTAAAAAAAAAATACCTGCCACCCAAGTTGCCTAAGTATTATCATTACAGATGTAAATACACATTTAAAACCAGTTGTGGAATCATGCCTTGCTAACATCCTCATAAAATCTGACAGCCTGTCAAATAGCCCCCATTGTGGACAACACTGAAGCAGTTCTACAGATCATTAAAGGGCAGTGAAGATAACTACCTTGTCCAGCACATCACAGCTCTGATAATTTCAACCATGAGAAGAAGTGACCCTGACAGGCATCTTTAATGAAAGTAGATGCTTTAATATTTTAAGAAACACTCACTTTTATTTAAGCCTATGTGTCTTCCAAACCTACAGTATTTCTGAATAAAATTATGTTTTTAAAGTACACAGTATATGAATGAAAAACACAATCAAACAGGTAGGAACAGCAGTTGATGATATAAACCCAGAGCTGACACACACTACTATTTGCTCTTGTGACACTTTATATCAGCAAGGCCAGAAACTCTGCTCCCAATGGTCAACTTGAAAAATCCAAGTGGTTGATTCCAGGACTCTCAGCACCATCCCAGGCACTGACTGTGTACTGTTAATATCTGATATACACTTGCATCTCCAGTCTCAGAGAAAGCCATTACACAGGATATGCTCAAAGATATGTGTTTTACTTCACGTAACTGATGCTGTGATTCACAGGGAAAACCTGCAAAGCACGCACAGACTGGGATGTTACTGCTCCAAGCTCCATCAGCAAACAGTCACTGAAATAAATTAACATCAGCATCTCATGGAAGTCCCTGTATGAGAAAGGCAACTTTTATTCAAGACTGCAGTCTCTGGAGCAGTTAATCAGAATCAAAGGTAAGCTAAAAAATAAATAAATGAAAATGGGACCAGCTAGAATAACAAAGCAGCACAGCCAAGGCAGTCACGTGACAGCCAGAGGCACCTCCAGAGCGGTCAAAACAACTGTCCACAGATCTTGCCAATGAGCCAGATGCTGCTGCTGGAAGAAGGGTAATGTTGATATAAACTCAGAGATACGAGATGCTTAACACCAAGAGCAATCAATCTCCATGGTTCCCACATGGCTGCCAAGCTTCGCTATTATGCCACAAAGAGAAGAAAACAAATGTCATAAAACACACGTAGATCCTACATGACAAACTCCCTCCACCCTCCCCTTACTACTCAGAAACAAACCCACAACTTGGGTGTAGCTGTAAATGACCTGATGCTTTTCCTGAGTTAACAACAGAATCAGGAAAGAATATCGTTGGCTAAACAGTGCACTGTACACACCCTGCCAGAAAACCAATGAACTTACATACTGTATAGGAAATTCCTATCTTCCACATCAATTAGTGACCCAAGAGTGATTGATTTTATAATCCCAAACTTGACTTACAAAGTGACTTCCTCTGGGGCCAATTTTCCATTACCCAGAATGTGGAAAATTGCATACGGTCAGTGCACTATGCAAACCAAGGAAAAATAAGTGCTATTTAAACCCCAGTTCTACCATGCCTCCACATTCTTGCTTTCCTAAGGGAGATGCACTTTTGACAGTTACTTCCTTTCCCTGCCCCAACGTCCTATCTGCACCACACACCAGCTGGGCACTCAATCAAAACAGAAACAACAACAGGAACTAGCAGCTATTCATTACAATAGGATCAAAACATTTCTAGGCACTAGTGCTTTGCCAAGTTACCGTCCTTGAAGACCTGCCACAATCCTCTTCTTCCCTCCCACCACAGACACCATCACTCAAAGTGGCCCCACTCCAACCTGACACACCATGTATTGAAGATCACGGTTTTCTAATCAGAAGCCATATCTCACTCAGAACTGCAGGAGGCAATGGAACTGGGCAGCTGAAAGGTGAGAAAATTAAATGGCCAACAACACAGGCCGGTGTTTATCCTTTATTCCAATCAAGCTAACATTAGATCCAGTCTATAAAACCAGGATTGCACTGCACACTAACTACCAGGGTAATCACAGAAACAGTACCATAATATGATTACTGGGCACTAATTATATCTTATAAAGAGCTAAAGACAATCAAGTACATGTAATAAAGATGTATATGCAGTTTTTCACTGACCTGAAACAGCTTCCTACATTAGTAGGTTAACATTACTGCAGGAACAAAGCAAACAGTTACATCTACATGACAAAATGCATTAAACACAAGAGCCAGATGTTGGGTCCTTTCATCCAGGAAGCAATTATTTAATTCCTGGGAAAAGATCTCTCTCATTCTTTCATCAATACATGATATATCTCATAACAGAACCAATCCTGGCTCCCTGGCCTGGTCTGGATACAAATCTGCAGGACTGCACAGGGTCATGAACCAAGGGTCTGCTTTTCCCACTGGGCTATTGCTTCTGGGCAGTGAACACAGAGCCATCCTCAATCCACATCTGTAGCTCCCCATTCATGCACAACAGCACAGACCCCATGGAGGCCGTCAAGAAAGACTGTTCTTCCCCTTACACGTCTCCAGGAAGGCCAGTTCCCCACGGGTAAGTACCAAAGAGAATGCCAAGGAGTTGCCCACACTCTCCACCACAGGTGCTGACCTCCAGATCCCAGACACAAAAGGCCCCTGGCCACCAGCTAAGGGCACCTGCTCCAAGCACCACCAAGAACTGCTGACCTTTGGCAAGTCATTTTGGCCACACCCTCCTCACCTACTGCCCATCCTCCCAGACAACAATACTCATCATCTCTCAACAGATGGACAGTCAACAGCCACCATTAGCAGCCACCCAAAGATCACAGAATGTGTCATTACACAGGACCCCAGACCACAAGCAATTCAGCAGTTTTGCCAAGCACACTACAAACAACATGACTGAAAGAGCACATCCCTCTGCAAGGTTCCTCCAAGGCTGTCACTGCATAAATCAGCCAGCCCCTGCCTGAGAATACCACATGTAAGGCACACTCCTCAACAAGGTATAACAGATAGGAGCACTTAATAAACACAGCCATTAACTGGGAAACATCCCTGCAGCAATTTAAAGTTTGCAAAGTACTACAACGTACACCTGGTTATTGCTCTGACATCTGCTTAGGTTTTCTGTGGAAGTTGGACCAAACAGGAAAATAATTGAGTTTATGGGCATTTCATGACAAAAATGACAACAAGGTACTGTTAATTGTTCATGAAAAATAGCATAAAAACTCAAATGAAGCACATGTAATGTTTGAAATGCTTAAAAGTTGCCACATTTTATAACCAACTATATATGACCAAATGTTGTTTCTCCTACTAAAAAATAAAATTATTCTAAACTAAGGATTTCATCATAAAATGAGAGGAAATTCACAGTCTGAACAATTGCAGTTGTGCTGAGCACATTTTAAGACATATGGCAACTTTATAATGGTCATTGGGGATGAAGAGCTAAAATTCTGTTGCAGATTTTGAATTTAAGACATTTCACATAAAATTGCATATCTCAGGAAACAAATAAATTGTTAAGTGTGTATCCTCATAATGTTACAGACAATATTTAGCATTTGCAAATATGACTACCTTAAAATATGAATGCTATTTTCAGTACAATTGCCCAATTGCTTTACAAAGGCTCCAAGTAAGTTTTTAAAAAATTGTGTGAAGGCATCATTAAAAGAAAACAAATATAACAAGATCTGCCTTAACTTTATACAGAATTACTGCAACATTACTCAGCTACAATATGTTAGCCAGTGTTCCCAAGTAAATGCCCCAATTACTATTGTAAGTCTGTCATTTAAATAGTTCCTTCCTGTTTAAAATGTAGAGAGCCAAATGCATTTTCCCACCACTAGGTATTGTGTAAGACTCCTTTCTCTTCCAGCAAGCTGGCTGAAGATGGATGAGCTTCCAAACTGATATCATTTTTAATTACGTGTTTTTCTCTCATTACTAATTTCCTAAACATGTCTCTAATCTCACAGCGAAATCTCTGAATGCAGTAGGTGTATCCACATACATCATGCTCTCGAAAATTAAAATGAGATAATGATCAGGACTGCCATCACAACATAACCTGAAACAAGCAAGATACATGAGAGGTGATACATACTCATAAGACTCTGATCTCAAGTGTTTCTGGAAAGCAGGAGCAACTGGATGGTTCCCATCCTTCTTGGAGCCAGTAATACACTGGGGTCTAGGAGCGGGAGATGCTTCAAGCAACCTCCTGCTTCACACTTTTCACCAGGCATTTGCAAGATTGTGATGCCAAATACACATCCACCCCTTCACTCCCTTCCCTAAACACTCCACCAAGAAGCACTGTGTGCAAAACAGAGCCACCATCAGCTGCTCCTCTACAGAAGGTAAGCACAGGCATCCCCAGTTCCCTCCTGCCATCGGGGCCCCAACAGCTCCCTCCATCTAGGCCAAGGTCTCCTGGAGGGGCAGCCTTCTCCAGGAGCAGAGCACAGCAGGAAGGGCTGGAGGCAGACACACCCACCAGGCAGGTAGGGAGGCACATGCCCACGCAGGCCCCACAAAACAGAAGGGGTCACACCCCCGGCAGCTGCTGCTGCATCAGATGCTCTCTTGGCAGGAACTGGGACTATGTATAGACCCGCCAGATTAGGTCAACCAAGTGCCAGCCAGTTATTCCCATGGGATCCCTCTCATTCCTCAGATACCTCTCACTACCTGAAAGGCATTGCATAGCTGTACAGAGGTGCTGCATTCTTTACCCATTAAAGCAGCAGGGCAAAACCACAGCTTTTCAGGGGGGAAAAAAGCAAAAGAAAACAAAAACAAAAGGGTAACTGTCACGGGGCTTTCTTCCCAGCTAAACACTTCACACACCAAATTCCTAAGGGAGTGATGCTTTCAGCACATCAGCTGCCCTCTCATCAACTGACACTTCCCAAATAAAGGAGGAAAACACTAGAATGTTCAGAGTGGCTGACATTTAGGCAATCAAATAAAGCAAAACCAGATAAACCACAAGCACTTAAATAAGTTTATATCTTCTAAGTAGTCTTAAAACACATCACAAGAATGATTCTGCCTACTCAGTCAAAGAAAAGGGATCTCTGCTGTTTCACAGTCAAAAAGATGAAGGTAGAGGAGGATTAGAAACACGGTTGAAGTGCACACACCAGATTAAAACACCAAAATCAGTGTGTGTCTGAGGAACACCAAAACCAGGACCCTGGTACATATGCATGCAAGACACTAGTCAGTAATCACAGGCTAATCAAAATGCATGGGCTAAATGGGGTAAGCTTATCTAAAAATGTAATGCCAGCTGAATTGCCCTGGGTCCCTAGGGAGGTCTGCAGCACAGACAGTGTGAGTGGGCTGGAGTTCAGATGTTTCACTGTATTCACACATGCTGCTGTGGAAGCTGGATGATGGAAAAACTACACAATTTCACATTTTCTTCTCAAAAAAGCAGTCCACAAAATTTCATCCTATTTTTCTACCTACTACCCATCTACTGACCAGGACCAAATCCAGCCTTAACTTCCTCAAGAACTCAATGAAGAAATTCCCACAAGAACCCTTGAAAACAAACACTTCCACTAAACTTCACTCATTCAGCAGAGGGAAGGAAAAGCTGGGGGATGCTCCCATTTTCTCCTTCCTACAGCATCTTGGAGGACCATGAAGAGGACCCCTACAGACCCAAGACTCCACCAGACCTTTGCTGTGCACCACCCACCCCCTGACTGGAAGCAGTGCCCACATGGGAGTCAGGGTAAGGCTGAACTGCACAACACAACCCTCGACCTCAGGTGGGAATTCACTGACCACAAGGGCAAGGAGAGCCTTCCATGTCACTCTGCCAGGTTATGACTGGGCTCTTAGTCCTTTTTAATCCTCGTTAACATTTGCTGACACCTCCTTTGCAACCAGAGGGACAGGTTCTTTACAAGAAGCTGTTTCACCTTCCCCAGTTGATGTCTTAATCCACAGACTGAAGCAGGTCAGATTATCCACACTTATCAAAGACAACATTATGCTTCATAAGCTATTTTTCTGCTTCAGTAAGGAATAAGCACATGCTATTTCTTACTGTGTTTACCCATTACCTCACCAAGACACATTATTGTTAGTCTTTCTGAGGCTCCCCTAGAATAGGAACGCATAAAACAGGATTTCCTCCAGCACTGCATACCTACTTACTCCAGAGTCATTAACGACATACAACTGGATTGAACAAAGACTTAAGATCAAATGAGCATTCAAAACAGCTGGGAACAAAAATACATCTGCCTGGAACACAGCATCTGTGTTTTGTCTTTTGAAAAATGCCAATGAGGCAAAAATTCACTTTCAAGACCACTTTTACAGGAATGTTTTCATGAGAAAAAAGGATTTGCTAAACACTTACACGTGGCACATGTATCCCAGAGGGCTCCAAATTAAGTTTATAGCAGTTTTTACATATAAATCTGCGAATCAGGTTGTCCTTTTTCTGGAGATCAGATGTAATTCAACTGCTGTCAAAAGGAATTCTGCAGAAAAGATGCAAGAGCTGCACAAGAATCCTCCAAAAACCCAAATACCAATAGTCTTCCATGTGATAACACACAACAGGTGAAATACCCAAGGGTAGGTAACTATCCTCAGAACTCAACTCCGAGGTTTTTAAAATACCTCTAACCAATATTTTAAGGAAAACTTATGGATCTATACATGTAAGAAAAATACAACTGATACTGCACCAAGATTGGTAGAAATTAAGGATACTGATCGGGTTCAGCGTTTGGCATCCAAAATAACCTTGGCAATCTCTTAAAGACCTCAGCATGGCTGGTGCACACAAAAGCAGGGGCAGCCAGCAGCCTGGGAGGCACTGCAGGGATGCGTGAGGAGAAACACTGCGGGCTCTGTGTAATGTTGTCAAGCTCCCACCTGCCCCAGGACATTTCCTACCTCTACCTACAAACACAGCGATTCTCCAACTGCAAAGTAAACAGTCTTTGAAGATAACAAAGCTTATTCTAATCTCTCACTGATGTCACTCCTGTTTTGTTCTCAGCTGAGCTACAAAACTCCTGGGTTAACTCACTCTGTAGGATCAGGATTACCTTAACTCTTTGTTGTTGCACAGACTTCAGGAATCCTGCTCAGGTACAGAGAGAAGTATGTTTTTCACTCAGTGGGTCTATGTTTTTTCTCGTTGAATAACCACAGACATATTTCAGCTTGCTTCTTTAGCTGCAGGTAGACCATTCCTTACCATTATGCTTAGTGAGACAGCTTTACCAAAGAAAGCACAAGCACAGTTTCTCAGAAGGACAGAATGCCATGGACTATTTTCCCACACTGGCAAACAGCACTGCTGCTCCAGTGGTAAAATCTCCAAAAATCAGATTGAGCCTGGACCAGTGTGGTGTGATTCTTAGGGTGTTCCTGTCCAGGGCCAGGAGCTAGATTTGTGGGTCCCTTCCAACTCAGGATATTCTATGATTCTAGCAAGAGAAATTAAAATAGAAACTATAAAAAGAAAACAATAGAGACTTCCAATGAATCACCTCAGAGGACAATGCCTTTGTGTTCTCACTTGTGTTCTCACTTGTGTTCACTTCTCAGGGTTAAGTGTTCTACATGGCAGTTCTTTAACTATCTACTCCACACTTCTCACTGCACCCAATCCTCCAAGAGCCAAACCCTCCCACAGGAATAAAACACTCAGTGAAGAACTCAGGGTGACTCAGGAAAGCCAACCCTGCTTATAACACATCTTTCATGTCATCAAAAGACTTGGCAATAAGAAGCTGAAACCCAACTAAATTCTTACAGCACAAAAGAGCTATTTTGCTTTTGAGCTGCATGTGCTTATGAGCAGCCATGATCAGAATAATAAAAGAACACACAGCACAAATCTGAGAAGAGGAGCTCAAGCTGTGCCTGAATATTCACACTCCCTGTCAGTCTCAAAAGCAAGTTTCTTTTGGAAAGCCTGAACATTGTCAGCCAGGGTTGTTTGCCTCTTCACCAAGCTGTATCATAGTTACAACAAACACATCCTGGCACTATTTCCACACATATAGACATAAACAGGTAATTATGTACCCACTGAAGAGAAAAATGAAGAGGATGTGCTGGAGAAGAGCAGTGATGATACCAACACAGAGAGATGGATTTGGAATACAGACACTGCCCAGTTCTGCAGCCTGGCTTCCTCTGCAATTCACCCGTGTAAATCAACTCAAACTGCACAGAGCCAACAGGCTTCATTTTCCACCTGTTAACAGAGGTTATCGATTCCACTGTCAATAGAAGAACCACGATGCAAACTGCTATGAAATGAAAATCCAGTGTTGCCTGCAACTGGAGACAGAAGCACGGAGATGTACATTCAGGATGACATATTGCTGAAAACACTCTCCCCTAAACCCAGCCATGGCTCCCCAAAGGGCTGTTACCAAAGACATGACTACTTCCCACTGCCAAACTGCCCTCAGGGAGCCAGTAAGGCTGAGCCAGGGTGTTGCTCCTCACAATCAACTCAGCAAATGCTGAGCACAAAGTCCACCTTCCACACAAAAACCAGAGAAACCCCTTCATAACATCTGTTCCACGTGTCAGCACGAGAAACTCTCTCAATCACACAAATGTTCTTCTAATCATTTAGCTCTTTGTGGAAGTCTCAGATTTTAAAGTTGAATAACAAGTAACTTCACCAGGGGTCAGTCAAGCATCAGTAAGACTGCACGAGGTGGCAGGTTAAAGCACCACATGTGTACAAGAGTACAAGTATGAAACTCAGAAAGGGCCCCCAGGGTTCCCAGTGCAAGACATGAAGATGTAATTAAAAACCATAAATCCACCAAACGAAAAATATGTAAACTTAACATATTAACTCATATAGTTTTCTTCCTTGAACACATTTGTCTTACTCTACACTGCTTTGGAGCCTACAAATAAAAATTAACAATATCACAAGAAGTATTTCTTAATATGTGAAAAATGAATAAAAATAATAAATGCTTTTTCCTTTATTCTTACAGGTAATTGCTGAAAGCAGCTATCTCAGCAGACTAATGAGATTCTGAGCATATTATGAATTATTACAACTGTATCTCCTCTTCACAAAATCCACAAAAGGACGATATCTTACAGTGTTTTGATGCCACTCAATCATCCACACAAAATTACCCTTGTGAGAGCTTGTTAGAGGAATGTCAAATGTATTTGCCTGCCTTTGCAGCAAAATCTTCAGAGAAAGACAAATAGTTCACAGCTTAGTTATACAATTTACACTAACACCTGAACATTTTGACTGCAAATTCTGGGTTTAACTTTGTATTTCAAGCTACAGGCAAAACAGTTATAGGCCAAATCCTGCCCCATGTCTCACCCACAGCATAGTTTTCAAGATAGCTTACAAAAGCTCTGTAGTGTCTGTAGATCATATTAAGCCTAAGGCACATCTTCTAAAAAGGGTATTTGGGACAAACCAGCCCTTCCATCTTCTGCTCACTGACCAGAAAAGTAGCACCAAGCATTGCTCAAAAATGACAGAGGCAAAGACATCCCCTCCATCCTTTAAAAGGCCAATCTTTGCAGAGCAAATTTGTATCCCATCATTAATGAGAGCTTCCTTGGAACTAGATTTCCCAGGGCCAGGGAGCAGTATGGGAACACCATGGGTGACCCAAAAGGAGTAGAGCAATAGAAACAAGGATGGCCAGATTTCCTGATCGTACAAGCCACGTGTTTGTCTCCAAGTTCCTGACAATTGTAAAGACTGTCACACTCAACAGAGTGCCTGGAGACAGCTCACAATCTGGGGATTGCAGCAGATCCTGCTGCCCTATTTTGGGGTGGGAACTGGACATGTGTCACCAGTCCAGCACAGTGCCATTGATCTCAATCACTTCGGTAGCCTCACCTCCTCCAAAACACCCCGCAGCACCACTCTGCTGAAGGCCATGTGATGTACCCTGGGCATAGACACCATCCCTGAACTCCTCAGCAAAAGCAAAAGCAGTAGGCAACCCCTGCAAACAAATTTTTATTTGATAAAACTATATGCAAGCTGTAGGAAACTGCTGTAGTCTGAGATTTAGGAGAAAAGCAGCAGTGCCAAAATGAGTAAATACATGCTACAGTATACAATACAGTGAGAACAACACAAGGCAATAAAAAGAGAATACAATACAAACTGAGTACATCTAACATCCCAAATGAGTTCAAACACAAAGCCAAACGCTGCCCATTTACAGTATAATCAGCACTGATCAATGTATACACACAGACAGCAACAGAAACCATGTTGTAACAAACGGTATGTTGCAATAAAACAGGAAACACATTTAAACACAACCTTCTCAATGCTGTGAGAACTAAGACTAATGCTTCTCTTTCACCATTCAGGCTGAAAGCCAGTCAATGCCCACCTAGCCAGAAGTGTCACATTTCAGTTTTGTACAGAAGGCTTCCTATCCCATTCACCCAGCAGTGTAAAATCCCTCAGCAACATCAGGGGAAGATTTGCTGAGAGCTAAACAAAAATTGATCATCTTCCCACAGCTGTCCAGTGTTCCAGTCAATCCTGCACAGATACTGATATTTGGTAA
Source organism: Lanius collurio (assembly GCA_020086605.1). Taxonomy (NCBI): domain Eukaryota; kingdom Metazoa; phylum Chordata; class Aves; order Passeriformes; family Laniidae; genus Lanius; species Lanius collurio. Next base: position 4,429,188 of record JACBWW010000004.1, read on the forward strand.
TGCCAGCCCAGCCCCAGATGAAACTCAGAGCAGCTTGCAAACTCCAAGAATGCTGATCAAAGACAAATTTTAAAACTTGACTCAAAGAAGGATGGTTGTACTCACTTAAGCTTCTTTGTGTGAGCAAGAGCCGAGATTTCCCTGATTCACTGTACATTAGGGTGATGTATATGGCAGTAAGGCTCTTGGTTATAAAACAAACACGCAACAATGGCATTATGCTGCCTAAAATAGGTGGATATATTTACACTAAACATTCTTTCTCCAGCATGAGAATGAACATCTGCCAGCTACATCTTAAAGGCTCACATGGCTTCAAAGCAAAGTCAGTCCAAAGAACTATATGCCAAAGAACTACATTCACTCTAGTTTATCCTGGAGAATATATTACTCCTGCTAAGTGACATATTCCCACCATACTCCAAATGATTGGAATAATAATTTGAAGCTTTGCTCTTAAGTTCCCCTATAAAATTTACCTTTGTTTCCATTTAAAAGTAAATCATTTCTTATGGAAAACTAGTGAGTAATTCACCTTGGTATAAAGTTCAACAGCAGCAGAAGAGACTGAAGCCACTGAAGAGCCCCCAGTTTGCAAGGCCACATCACATTTCCACAAGGCAGCTTCCAGTTCCCTCACAGGGAGGCATCGTGCAGTATGCAGATGCACCCTTTTTTATGTACCATCAGCACAGCTCTAACCCCTTCTCCCTGAGCTGATCTGATACCTGCTGCTTATTGAAGCTTGACTTCAACTGGACACACACCACAGACCTTCAGTCTCCTTCCACAGCCTCATCATTCCTCTACTGGTGTACCAGCAGATTTTTCAGGACTACCTGTTACTACCTTTACAGTTTATCTGAAATCCCCAGCTTTTTTTGCTCTTTCTGCTGTTGTTGTGACCCCAGCTCCAGAACCCTCTCCCTGACACTTGACCTGAAAGTTCAGTTTCAAGTCACAAAGCCTGCTGTTTTCTGTATTCCTATGTTATATATTCTTATGATGCATATTACAGGAGCAGTCAGCTCTAACAGCAGTTGATGATGCTTATTGCCATACAAGCAAGAGACAGTCTCCATCACAAAAAATGTTTTTACTGGAAATGGACAAAAGATGGAAGCATTCTCTCTTTGCTGAGCAAAAGAGAAATTAAGCCCATGCATATTAAGCTGCTTGCCCACAAACTCAGTGACAGATCTGGGGATTCATTCAGATCTCGAATCCCTGCAGTGAGACACAATTCGTCAACAGGCGCAGCAGGGAGCACGATTCTCCTGGAAGTAAGGCCCAAGTTATCTCCCAAACACCACTCATGTGAAAGACTACACAAAATTAGTAGACATTTGTAAAAGACATTAGGAAGGTCCCAACCACAAGCACAGCCAGCAATGGACAAGATTCCCACCTTCCCAATGATGCCTTCCACTTGGGGATATACTGGACACGTAAATACAAAATAGTTATTCCAGTGTGGCAGGTCTGCAGTCAGAGGACAAGGAGACAAATCCAGACAAGTTAAATTCCACTTATTTCCAGTAAATAATGAAGAGCAGATACAGTACTTCCAACTGGACAGCTGCCTGCCATACTCAGTGTGACCAATCTCCAAACAGATCTAGTTCCTCAAGGTAATCCAATTTTGAGAAAGGCAACAGCATTGGCACAGAAAAATATTCCACAAGACATGCAGATGCTTCCAGAGATTCTCCTCATGTAACCAGGATGAAGCAAAATCTCTGCTCACTTTTCATTACAAAATGCCAGCTGAAAACCCAGGGACTAACTGGCTCTTCTCTACATCAGCACTATCACTGCAGCAAGGACAACTCAGGCCCCCCAGAGTGCAGCTATTTTGGGGTACCCAAGCAGCAGGAGATATATGCAGCAACAGTGAACACAGTGGGTAATCCTGGTCTTGAGGGGGGAAAAAAAAAATCACCTCAGTGGTTTCAGTCATCCCCACTCCTATACCCTGCAGTGCTAGGTCCAGAGCAGCAGCCACTATCAGCTGCTGTGAGCCAGGGAAGAGGAGGAGGATGACTACTGCCTCCAACAACCTCACTGTTAACGAGTCAGAGGTTGGGATCACTGTAGGTGGAAACTCTTGGCAAAAACAATAAAGCAGCTACTACATATTTCAACAGGTTCAAAGTAACCTCAGATGTTAGGAGCAGATGCTCTTTTCCACCCCCTGGGATTTTGAGATGGTTTATGTGCTTCCTCCCTTCCCCCTAATAGGGCAGGGTGCTGAAGGAATTAGCCAGAAAAAGAGACAGAGCAATACTAATTACCCTCAGCTAGCCGGGAGACCACAGTACCTTCAGCTAATTGTGCAAACCCCACTCCCCCACTTCAGATCCCCCAGTGAGAAAGTCTCTTGCCTCCAGCATCCAAACTGCAAGATAATCCCCCTCACCTGTATTTTAAAAGGGCATGCTTGAAAATCCTAAGTATCTAAAGCAAACTCATTACAATTAGTTTCCGCAGCCTGTCCTATCACACGGGGAACGACTGCGCTGACTGAAACAGGGGAACTGCTCATGTCAACACATCTGACACAGTGCTGTCACTAACCCTGTTATTAGACTGCACACGTACCTGAAATCCACATCTGAGCTCATTGCCTGGAGCACTCCACGGCCAAGTCTCTGCAAGAGTCTCTCTCACAAAATTAAATATTTAATGTGCATCTTAAAAAAATGCCCCGTAGTTTCATATTTTTTAACCAAGACATTACTTTTCCACTTATGTATTTTTGAAATGTTAAATATAGAACATTTTAAGGTGCATTTAGTGCTTGTAAAGAGCTGTGAAAATTGGATTCCTCTAGAGAGCAATCTGTGAAAGACAGCTCTCCCACTCAATTCCCCTTATCCATAACAACGCAGCTGCAGAAGGACCTCCCATGAAAATAAGAAGAGCCCCAAAGTAACAGAGGACCCCAAACTTACCCAAGATTCAGCTGTGTTACCACTGTGACTCCCAAATTCAAGGCAATAAGGGCTACCCAGTAGTAAGGGCTGACACATTAATAGAAAACAACGGGCACAGGAAGGAAAACTCAGTGAAGCCAGGGATTGCTTCTAAAAGCTTAGACCTATTCTCCATGCACCTCAAATGGTGCAAGAAGCCCCCATATGCTCTGAATCCTCGTTCTCTCAGGGAAGCATGACCCTGAAGGCAAACACTGAGGACACAGAGCCCTCTGCCAGGTTGCTCCACATGTAGCACAGGCTCCTGGAGCACCCAACAGTGCACACCCCAGTGAGGAGACAGGTACTGGTGGCCAGGGATCACATGAGCTCTCTTTGCCATGATTTCTGCTGATACCAGACCATCAGAGTGGCCAAGGTGGGAATTACAAAGCATCCCTGACTCTCACACATTAAGACCATGGTCCTCAACCCCATGCATGCCTGTCCTCTCAGTCTGGTTTTCCAAAGCAACAAGAATGGCTTCACTGCCATTCTTTCCACCCTTCTTACTGACAGCCCTCCTTAACAGCTTTTGAACCTGTCAAATGACCTGAAATTGAGGTAGAAGGCTTGGAACAAGTTCCTACAGCTTCCACAAACTGTCTGTGAGAGAAACTGGGCAGTACCCATGTGTTATTAGCTGTCTGGCAGTAGCCAGATGTCCAAGTACTATCTTACTGTCAACCAAACAGTGTGTGTGCAGAGAAGATGCTGTCTCTTATGGAGTCATCTGGGACAAGGCGGGAACAGCTGGGATTAATGCAGAAGGATGGGGAGAACAAATGCAGTGAATATCCATCCTACCAAACCCTCCTTCCCTAGTTCTGCTGCTCATGGAAACACGGGGGGGTTATTTAGCATACAGCAGAAACCCACAGGGAAGAGCATGCCCATCTCAAAACTCTGTTGTTCATCTCCCCTTCATGTGATGCAATAAGCAGCACATACAGGTGTGCCCTCAAGAGACCATCACTCCTCCCTCTGCTCAGAGTGAGGGGAGTTCAGCCCAGCAGCACTCTCTGGCACTTGCACAGGTAAGACACAGCCAAGTAAACAGCACATCTAAAGCCAGTGCCATCCTCCTTTTTTTCCCAGAGAACCCAAGATTCCTCCAACTCTGGCTAGTGTAAAACCGAGACCCAACAAGGATACAGCAGGCTAGGACTTGCTTAGCTCCCTGAAATGATTCATGGTTCATTAGCAACAAAGGCATAACCTGTCCTGGTCACTGAGGCTCCCTGCAGACCAGGCCTGGCAGCGTGATCCTTTGTACCCAGCTGCAGCTTACCTGGGCAACTGGGAATACAGGACTTTTTAGATATTGGGGAATAAAAAATTGCCAACCCCACCAGCAATAGAGCCACACTGTCTTCTTTGTCCTTCAGGCCCTTAGAAGCTTTTCAGAGGTGCACCTCATGTAACACACAGTGCAGATAGTGTAATGGGTAAAAATTAAAAATGAAACAACAGAACGGGGAAGAAAAGCAGCTCTTTAAAACTGAGACAGCAAGAAATTCCTGAACTCAGGCTAAAACACAGTATGAATGTTTCTGCCCTGTTCATATTGCCTCTGGCACCTGCCTGCACTGGCAGTAGGAACATGATAAACTCAGACTGGGGGTGAGGGTGGATGAGAAAAAGTGAAATGGGCTGTCTGAATCCCTGGGCTGGGAGAAACAGGATCATCAAAGCTAATCATTTCCAAAGTGAACTTCTGCTGGTCTTGGCTTCCTTTCAGAACCGATAAAAAAATTCTTCTAATACAGGATACCTGGGCACAAGCATTACTTTTCTACAACTGAAGTATTTACACCAGTATAAATCCCTCCTGTGGATGTAGTTGCATCCATGTGCGCATTCCTCACACCACAAGGCCATTTCTCCTCTGCTCATAAGGAATTAGCTAAAACCATTTTACAGTAGCTGCATATCCTTAAGGCTATTGCCTGTGCCAGAGGTAGCATGGAGTTTACTTCCAGGAATGCAGCTACAGAAGCACATCTCTCATACTGAACAGTTCCTGCCTCTCCACTTCCTGCTGGAGACACACACCTCACTCTGACACACACCTCTTCAGAAATGACAGCATGTTTGGGTTTTACCTAACAGGGGCATCACACAAATTGATTAATTAGTATTTGTGAAGCACTATGAAGAATTTAGTAAGTAATGCTAAATAATATTATTACTAATTTAATCTACAGCCCATTCAGTCCTCAGCCTCTCCCTGAAACTGCCAACAATTATGCCAATTAGTGGTAATTGTGGTGGTTTGTGACAAGGCTATTTGCCAGTTGGGAGCAAGACACAGACCACCAACTCATTTCCCCTGGACTGTCCCACAGCTGCCAACAGCAACAACTTCCAGGCACAGCAACCTGCTCTCCACTCCAGCCAGAACTCTGGCAGTAAGGATCCTGTATCCCATTACCAGCTCTCCAGGGATACAGCCTGCAAAACTTTCAATTAGGAATAAACCAAGACACCTTGTTTTTCCCTCCTACATTAGTTCAGTGCATGACTCAGTAACTGCAATACCAAAATGTTAATCTGGGATAATTTCAGATTAAATTTTGCTCCGTTCCATCCACACTTTATGAAAATCACATTTTGATTCACACACAGGCCTCACTGTGGTGGAAAACTGTAAAGGCAGCAACAGTAAAATGAAGGAAATTGAGAGTGTAGGATGCAGTAAATCTTGTGCTTGGGAGACTGTTTAAAGAGTTTTAACATAAGCAAAGAGGTGTATCTTTTTATCAGCTGTCCACAGAGATGTGGAGGACTTTGAAGAGAAACAAACAACTAGCAGTATTCTGTAATCAATGCACATCATCTGAGCACCGAAACTTTAAATTATTTATATATTTTAAATATGTCTAACTGAAAGGATAGCAACACAAACTGTATGAATCATAGCCCTCTAAAGTAATTAGATTTGTTATCCCTACAGACTGCAAACAGTACATTGGCTTTCTATTCTAATGTGAATTCAATCCCTTGTCAGCTGCCCCACGCATGAGAATACACCTCCACTCTTTCATCAGGAAAGATATCAACAGCAGGAAACTAGCCTTTCTTTCATCTCTGAGGCACCCACCCACCTTTCCAAAGGGTTTTCAACCAGGTGTGGAAACCTTTCTGAATCCGTGCTGAAAGATCTCTTAATTATTATGGCAAAGGAGGTAAATCCTTTGAGAGCAGCATGCTCCAAGCAGCAGCCTTCTAGTGTTTACTCATCCAGTAGTTGCTCAGTTTGACAGTACCTTACAAGAGCTTGTAAGAAACTTTGGACTTGCATTGTACAGGCATGAAACTCTTACAGAGAGGAGCTGCTTTTTCAGATGTCTTGTTATATAATTAAACAAGAAAGGGAGGGGGGGGAAATCAAGCAAGCTGCCTTTTTGGCACAAACATTACACAGTGCTCACCCTGCCAGCATATTGCATCAGATTCCCACTGCAAGGCCAATTCACAGCAGCTGAGTAGCCGAACCCCTGACTGTTATCTCCCACTAACCTACTTCACGCTCACAGGGCACTAAGTACAACTGATTATTGCATCTTCCTTCCTGAGGAGCTGCTCGCCACACCGGGATTAGAGGGAATCTGAGCTTGCAATTAGGCTTCAGGTCTTGCAAGTGTCAGAGAATAGTTCCCAAAAAATTTCAACCATCGAGCCCTACTGCATGCTGCACACTGAGTAAACTCCAGGTATCTGTTACTTCGTGCTCGGGTCTGCCGAGGTTCTGATACTGTGACAACTCCTATTTTATTACGTTCCTAGGCACGCTTGGAAACCCTGCAGAAAAGGAGGATTAATTTACTCATCATCAAGTGCTTATCAAGGAAGTCCCTTGAGACCTGCAGGAAGGAGACCACACAAACAGGCCTTTGCTCAAAGGTCTCCTCACCTGAACACCTGGCTGAGGCCCCCTACTCTCCTACAAGGGAATTTTTTTTCCCCATGGCAGAGATCCACTCCCAGATAGGACACAATTCTCTATGGCAGAGACCCACCCCAACAAGAGGAACAGAGGTTTCTGTGCTCCTCATTGAAAAAGCCTATCTCAGGCACTTCACATGGGAAATTAAACTTCTCTCAACCATTTGCAGCAGCCAAGAAAACAAAAGGTCCAGCAGTCCTGAATCCAATGAGGTAAGATATGTGACCTTTTACACCACAGAAATAAGAGCCCACTCCAAACCTAGCAAGTCAAAAGAGAAATTCCTCTCAATTTCAAAGGGCTTTGGATCTGGCCTGAAAATGCAAACCTCACTCTGCATTTGGACACTGCTCCATAATGCACTTCCAAGCAAAACTATATTTAGATTCAATGGGAATTCTGTAGATCATACAGGAACTCTCTGAATGAAAACGAAGGTCAGTAGGGTTTGGCTTCCTTTTCAGACCCTCCTCCCCATTCTTGCAAACATCCAGATAAGCATTGTTTAGAAAACAATACGTTACTTCCAAATGTTATCAAAACCCCAACACACGTTTTGTGTGTCCTGAAACAGAATCTCAGGGTCTTCTGTTGCATTTTGCCCCATCAGCTAATGCTCTCTTCAGATGTCTAGGCAAGACTGTATCAGGACTGTCTTTTTTCACCTTTGAAAAGCTTTGCTCTACCTGCTCTGACAAAGGAAAAGGGACAAGGATAAAAAAAAAGCCTTTGACACACAGAAAACAAAGACGGAAAGTAAAAACTGTGCAGACAATTACAACACACACAAATAAAGCTGCACCTGTGTCAGAGGGAACCTCTTGGCATCATCATGCACTTTCTCCATTCTCTACCAGATATGAAGTGCCACCATGCAGCACAAACAGGAGGAAAATTACACAGCCAGTGCTTGCCCAAGGGACATAAAGGAGTGAGCCCATCAGCCAGCCAGGCACATTCAAGCACCCAGAGGGCAAAAGCACAGCCCACTCAAAAAATCATCCCACTCAAAGTCTCCTCCAGTGCCACAAACATGAGTGTTTGATTCTTAGCTGCACTTTATGGGCTTCTCGGAAGGAGGAGCTGAACGTCTGCCACCGGCAGCTTCTCTTAGGAAGGATGAAGGCAAATCCCAGTCGCAACACCAAGCCGGCATCCCCGGGGCGGTGTCAGCAGGGCTGGAAAGCCCCAGGTCCTGCGGGGCAACATGGGGAGCTCACCCTGGCACCCGGGCGGCCCCGAGGGCGCGTCCCGAACGGCAGCCGCTCCTCAGCTCTTTCGCTCCTCTTCCCAAACTCCCTATTTTTAACTGTTTCTGCCAGCTGGTGGTTGTAACAGCAGATCAGCGTCCAGCTGCACAGTTTCGCTTTTTGGTAAAAGTCCGGGACGGGAAATCCTTGAACTTCTGAACAACCCTCCTGGGTTGGAAATCTCCGGCTTTGCCGCCACGCTCCCCTCCCAAATCATTTGGGGATGTACCTGTGACCCCGTGCGGGCCGGGGCCACGCTCCCGCGCCTCCCCCCCGCAACCCCCCAGCGGTGCTGGGCTCTGCACTTACCGGCGGGGCGTTGGGCGGGCAGCCGCCGGCAGCCAGCCGGGCCGCCTGCCTCTTCAGCTCGGCCAGCTGCGCCTGGCAGCTCCGGCACCAGCCCCCGGCCGCCGCCCGCTCCAGCGGCCGCGGCTCGGCCCCCGC
>JACBWW010000004.1:4438180-4514823 GCA_020086605.1 Lanius collurio
TTACCCGAGGTACTCTAGTGGACTGTGACCAGAGCGCCCCCTGCCGGCTCCGCCGCGCCCGCGGTCCCGCCCGCGACGGAGGAGCCGGAGCCGCGGCCGGAGCGCCGCGGGGCCGCGCCGGGTGAAGGCGGCCGCTTCCCCGGAGATGCCAAAGCCACTCCTGGGCCCCTTCCCCGCCGCCGCGCGAGTGGGTGCTGGTGACGCGTTGGGTAGGGTCTGTGAAGTGGGCAGCGCCGAGCACAAAGAGTGGGGAAAAAATAATCCCGCCCAAGAGGTACTTTTCCCCTGCCGGTTAAACTTTTCTGGCTCTCCCAAGTACAAAGACTGGGGGGAAAATAATCCTGCCCAAGAGGCACCTTTCCCCCGCTGGTTAAACCCTTCTGGCTCTCTCAAGCACGTGTGTGAAGCGCCCCACCGGTCCCACCCCCAAGGGTGCATACGCTGGGGCAGGGCTGGGGCTGTGGGCGACAAGCACAGCCCTGAGGCGAGCCCCGCACGTCGGGCAGAGCCCCCCCCCCCCCTACACTGTGATGTGCCCCCCGCCCGCTCGGGCCGCCCGCGAAAAGTCTGGGTGCGGGAGTGAACCGGAGACACGGGGGGCACGGGCTGGTACTCGGGAGCTGCCGTGTGCCCCTTTTGGGGCGGGAGGGGAAGCGGGACTGGCACAGACACACGCATCCGGGCGCTGCGCCCTGGCTTCCTTCTCCCCCCTGCTCCGGGCAACGCTGCTCTCTGGGAAGTTCCTCCGAAATTTCCTGTACCTAAACAACGTCTGCAAAACCCTCCTGCGGCTCCAAGGCTCGGGTTGGACGGGGCGGGGGGTAAAGGGGTGGGCTTCCCGGCCTGCGCTGGGCTGAGCCGTACGGCGCTGAACAACCTCCTTTTCTTGGTAAGTACAAAACCCTCCTGGAAATAGCAGGACGCGGTGCCGCCACTCCCCATCTATGAAACCGGGGTCACATAAGGTGCCGCCGTCCCCACGGGGAAGCCGCAGGAGGAGTCCGGCAGCGCGGTTCCCCCCACGCCCCTCCGCGGTGCCGCCAGGACTGTTCGTGGTGCTGAAACCTGCCCGGCACCGCCGCCCGCAACTTCGCACCTCCAAGTTTGCCACCCCCTTCCCGTGAGCCGGCCCTCGACCCCCTCCCGGGCCCCAGTTCCCTCAGACCACGGCAAGTTCCCCTTACCTTGGCTTTCCTCCGCAGGAGGTGGCTGGTGAAGCCGAAGATGATCTCCGAGTCCAAGCACAAGGCTCCTATCTCCAAGAGGCTGGGATTTTTCCTCGTGGCGTTGGAGGCATCGGGCGATTTTTGAAAAGCCATAGTTTAGGGTTGGAAATATCCGGCTCCCTGAGCGGAGGCGATGTATTTGTACACACACACGCGCACAGAGGGGAAAAAAAAAAGGAAAAAAAAGGGGGATGAAATAGCAAACACCTCCCACCCCTTAAAAAAGAGGGGGAAAAAAAGAAAAAAGAAAAAACAAAAAAAGCCAGACGCGGGTGAGTTACTCCGTCATATGCCAGGATGCGCCGCCGAGGTGAGGTAGTCAGCAGCTGGGCAGACCCGCCAGTCTCCCTGCCTCTCTCTGCTGCTCTCCGCCGCTCTCCCTCCCGTTTTATCCCCCCTCAGCGCACCTTGCCTGACGAGCGAGCGCGGGCGCGGAGCCCTCAGCGCCCCACCGGCGCTGGGGCCGGGGCCGCCGCTGCGCTGGGTGCGCGGGGCCGGCAGCGCCCTGCTCCCCCGCCGCCGGCCATCAGCTCGCCGAGCGAGGGGGCTCCCACCGCCCGCTGGCCAGGAGCCCGCACTGCGAGCCTCCTGCCTCCCCCCATCCACTGCTGGGTGGGTTTAGTGGCTGGGTTGGTGGGTTGTTTTTTCCCTCCTCCTTCTCCTCCTCCTCCGGGGTGAGCGCAAGGAGGGAAAAGCTGCCGGTGAAGTCAGTTTAGGAGGGAAGAAAGACACGCACCAAAAAAAAAAAAAAAATAAGGAAAGGTAAAAATAAAGCCTGAGGGAGCAGAGGTAAAGCGCTTTCTAGAAGGGAGCCTTTGGCTCCTCCAGAAAGCTTCCCCCTCTTTTCTCCCCACTGCTTAATTGTATTTGCAATGGGTGCGGACGGCAGGAAGGGGCGAGCTTCTCCTCATCGAGGGGCCGAGACACAGGTGCCCGATGGATGCTCCCGGATCGGGCAGCCCTCCCTGCAGGCTGCCGCTCCAGCCGCCGCCTCCGCCGGGTGTCCCAGCCCGGGGGCCGGGCAGAGCTCGGGGGTCCCCGCTGAGGAGCGGCCCGTCCCGTCGGGGCGGGCGGGATGAATGGATGGAAGTGGGGAGGGGGCTCCGGGCAAAGCTCTAATCCCTTCCCGCATACTTTCCCGCTAAACAAATAATCCTCCCCGATAAGGCCATTATGCAGCTTCATATAGCCTGCAGTGAAAGGGAGTTGAATAATCTGTTTATCCTGGCTCCGCGCCGGCCGCCCCGCCCGGACACCGGGTGCTGCTGGGCAGGGGGCAGCCGGGCCCACTGCTCCCACCCGCAACTGCGCCCGGGGCAGGGCTGAGCTCCTGCCCCGCAGCCTGGCCCCGGCCGGAGCCCGGCACGTCGGGAGGGAGCCACGGGACGGTGGCGGCTGCAGCGGAGCGGGGAGGGAAGGAGGAAAGGAGAGATGAAGATGACGAAGGAGAAGGGGAATTGAGGGAAGGAAGAAGGGACGGAGGGAGGGAGGAAAGAAAAGGAAATAGAGGAAAAGGAGAGTAGAGAGAAGTCTTAAGTCTCTATGGCCACAAAAGGACCCCGTAGGTTTTTTTGTTCTGAATTTACTCAGTTGTCTGTTCTGGGATTCCAGCTGATTGTGATTGTGTGTGTTAGATGAAGGAAGTGAGTTAATGGGTGTGTCCGTAGGCTCGAGGTGTACAGATACAACAGGCAGGCACTCAGGCAGTGCTGGGAGGGAGGAGAGGAGGATGGGAGTGGTGAGATGCTTACAGCAAAGGTGCAAGGATTTGTTTGGCTCCTCATTGCATCTGTTCCTGATGTCCAAATATCAGACCAGAGATGTGCCAGTTTGTTAGCTGGTCCCTGAACCCATCTGGGAATAGTGCCTGCAGGGACTCAATCCCTGGGCCATCTTGCCCAGACTCACTCTCTCACCCCCCACCAACCCAGCCTCCTGTCTTGTTGTTCACTATGCATTCAGTCTTCCATCACCCTCCCCTGCACAAGTGGGATGTTCCCCTGCCACAGAAGATCCCCGTGCTTGGAAGGTGTCACACTACCAAGGGAGTAGGAAGAAATGGGTGAAGAGGAGGGCAGAATGAAAAACTATTCAGCAAAATGGTGGTATGGACATCAACAGCCCAGGTAAAAAGTGTCCCCACCCAGGCTCTCAGCTCAGGTGTTCAGCATGAGATAGAACAGTGCCCATCATTAGAACCAGAAGCATGTAATGTCATTTCCCATGTGCTGGAGTCTTTCCCACCTTGGCCTGGAAACATCCAAGAGCAGAGAAAAAGGAAGGCTTGTTGCCTGCTCTGGAGAAGGCCTGAGGCATCTGTCTCCACTCCCCACATTTTCAGACCAACCAAATTTAAGCACTCACACCATGCTGACTTGGCCTCAAAGAGAGCCCAGGCCTTCTCTGTCCTCATGCCACCTCCAGCCCACCACATCTCCCTCCCCCCACCACAGTTTATCCCTCTTCCCTGACTCTTGGCCAAGTCCCTAGGAAGGTCTGGGTCTAAAATATACCCTGAATGTCAGGCACCAAGAGTCCCTGTGCAACCCCAACCTCACCCCTAATCCTGGAGAGTCTTCCTTTAATCACCCCTATTAAAGCAAATATCTCCCCACCCCACTGCCCTCAGGTGTCTTGCCGATAAACGAGGTGAAGGGAAAGTTATTACCTTTTATTCATGGTGTCTAAACTAAAGTAAAACATCAACAGGGTGACTGTACATAATAATATACTAGATAAAGTCCATTTTTCTTGGGCCCTCTGAAAGCGATCCCTGAGCATTAAAACGGGTCTCTTAATAAATATCTTATCTCCCCTCCACAGAGCCCTGGCTGCAGATAACCAGACAGCCATTACTGTACCTCTGAAATAACCCCATTTCCATCAGGGCCACTTCAAACAGGCTTCTCTTTAAAGACCTCCGCCTCTTCCCTCAGGGGAGGTGGGAAAAGGCTTGAACCTCCCTGGGTGGGGGATTTCATCCAAGTCCCCAAGCATGGTGTGGGGTTACTGCATTGCAATGCATTCCCTTCCACAAATAACCATGGAGCAAGGTGTTCTGCCTGCAAGCCACAAGCCTAAATCCATCCCCCTTGTGCTCTGCTTTGGGGTGAGCAATGCTGGGCTCCCGCAGTTCTGCCCCCCTGGGCCTGCTCTGCAAGCAGAGAGAAAACTGGGCAGGAGAGGAGGGACATGGCAGGCAGCTCCCATCTTGAGGGAAATGGCCTTCCCAGTGTGTGCATCTCAGGCTGCAAGGGGATGCTGTACAGGTTGCACCGGACCCCTTTATTAATACACCGTACAGGTGATAGTGGATTTATTAAGTATATTGCTGTGATTTCACATTTAATTTACTAAGAATACAATGGTTTGGGCTAGAGGACCCAAGGGAAATCTAGGCAACAGTGAGCAAAAATCCATGAAATTCAATGTAGCACACTAATCATGGAGGCATTATAGTATTAATTGCTATAATGATATACTTCTAATCCTATCTTACACTGCACCACATAATTTCATTGGGTAAGAGAGGAGAGGAATTAAATTTAGTTCAATATAGGCAAGTGTGTAACTTAATAGAGTAGTTTGACTCTGGCACACTCAGGGGTTTAGGGCTAATGTCACACAACATGGTCAGCAGCAGGGAAGAAGGATGGCACAAGACTTTTGACACCCTCGCTGAAATCTGGAAGCAATGTGGAAAAGTGTGAGGTATCTGCTTTTCAAGAGGCAACCTGGCCATAATTAGAATTCGTTGCAAAGATGATTTATCATGTCTATCATTGTGCTTGAAAAGGCTAGGTCACCCATGAATGCTGATGAAATTTCAAAGATCTACTCCCCAAGGACTTTTTGCATCTGCTGCCCTCTGAGATGGGGAAATAGCCCAGGGCAAGCTTCTCATTAATACTGCAGGAAAATATAAGCATTTTGTCCGACATAACATTTTTCTTCAGTATTATACCTGACATGATCAGACCTTTAAATAACGTGGTAATAGGGCTCACTTTAAAGTTCATGTACTTGATATTGTGCCCCCCTTCCCTCTCTCCCCTCCCTCCCCCCAGTTTCAGCTGGGTAGTACCTCTCTCTAACAAGCCAGCGTTTTGACCCGAAACACACTTTCTCCTGTAACAAATATTGTGTGAGGTTGGCGGAGGTGGTAAAAGTAGCTTTTGATCTTGTTTGTATAATATGCAAGAGGACATCAAAGCGAGGGAAGAGGGGGAGGGAGGGAAAGGAAAGCAGAGCAGGAATAACCCTAGTCAGTGGAACACCAAATAGCTCATGAATAGCTGAATAAAACATAATTAGGAAAACACGATAAATTAGTGGTTCTTTAAAGAGAGCGATGGCGGAGTGGGCTGGGAGGGAGGCCAGGGGAGGCGGACACGACCCGATTCAAAGCCGGCCCCGAGGCAAACCAAGCGGGGCCCGGACCTCAGAGGGGGCAGCAGGACCCCCTTCCTCGCCGCCCCGAAGGCAGCTTCCCTCGGCCTCGTCCCTCTTGGGGAGCCCCGGGGCCCACGGGGCAGCCGGGAGGGCTCCGGGGGTGTCTGGACCCGCTCCCTGCGGGTAAAGGGGAGCTGTTTCCCCGCGGGGCGCTGCAGGTTTCGGGGCGTTCCCGGGCGCTCTCCACCGCGGGCTGCCCGGAGGACTCGGGGGGGCCCTGGGAGCCGCGGGGGCGCCGGTTTGTTTTGGGTTGGTTTGTTTGTTTGCTGTGTGGCCTCCCCTTTATGTTGATCAGGCCGGTTCTGGGTTTAATTGATCTGCGGGGCGGGCAGTTGAGACCATCAAGGGAAACGTCAGCCCCTGCAGACTGCGGAGAAAATAACGATCGTATCGGTGAAACCGGCACACGCAGCCCCCGCCCTCCCCCGCCCGTCTTCGCACGCAGGTGGGGACGCGGCCACCCCGGAGACCTGGCGGTGCCCGGCTGAAGCTGCAGGGCTGGACCGACCGCCTGGGACACCCTTGGGGCCCGGGGAAACGGTGTTCGGAGAAACCCCCGGCCCTCTCCCGGTCACCAGTTAGGGGGATACCAGTACCAGCTCCGGGGTGACTCTGCAATACCTCAGCAGTGACTCCGCAGGCGGGATATGCCTGCGCCAGAAGCGACAAGGGGAACACACGAAGAGGGCTAAATTCACCGCCAGAGGCAGATTTCCTCTCTGTTCCCGAGGTGAGTCAGGTTGGCCAACTCCGTCCTGCCTCTAGGTAGCTCTCCTTCCAGCTCTGCGCTTGGGTGCCTCTTTCTGGCCCTCTACCCTCTGCTCCTCTTAACTGTGCTTACTTGCCACACCTGTTGTCTTGCGGGGCCCAGCCCAGCCTACAGGACCCCTTTTCAGTTCCCACCACAGAAATGGGGCTCCCTGCCATGCCAAGATCATGTCCCACCTGCCCTTAGGGCAATGCAGGCCACAACGTGGATCTCACAAATCCGGAGCAAAGCAGGGGCTTACGTAAGCCCCAGGTTGTGTCCTGCCTCGTAGGGAGGGCTGGATAAAACAGCTTGGTGCAAGGGCTCTCCTGTCACTGCCTGGGCTTGGCAGCTCAGAGCTGATCTCGGGTCTATTCTGTCTTGGTGTCTTGCCTCTTGGTGACCCTTCTCTCCAATGGGAGATCGAAAACCCTCCTGTAAACAACTGGTGAAGGTCAGGGGAAGGAAAGCCTGACACCACTTAATGAAAGACAGTTACACACAATCTTTTGCTCAGTTGTCCGTGTCTGGGAGGCGTGGGGATCTCTGTGTTCAAGCTTTTTAATTTCCATTCTAATTTGCAAGTCATAAAGAGAGAGAGTATGCAGTCCATGGTCTCGCGTTTAATTTCTTGTCACCCTAATCATGCCAGTTTAACCCTCAGTTGCTTGCCTAGGTGCTTCTTATGCTCAGCCCTAGCTACCATCCCCTCTGTGAAACAGCCTGCCCAGGCACATTAGTGTCCTGCTTGCACTAAAGATTTGGGGTTCAAGAACTATTCCAGTGACTTCTGCCCAGATGCATTTGAGCACCCACAGCTCGTAGGAAGAGTGGAAAACAAAGAAACAAAACAAAACCAAACAAAACGAAAAATCCCCAAGCCCACAACTGCCTTCTTTTCAATGTTTGGTTGGGTGGTTTTTAAAGGGGAGGGTAAGGGTGAGGATCGCTTTTTCCGTGCTCTGCCTGCCGCTTAAGAACCACCTTTTCCCTCGGTGCGGGACACGCTTCCGGGGAGTCCCCGGTAAGGCTGCGCAGTACTGGGGGGTGGGCACCGAGGCTTTCCGTGCTGCTGAGAGGGACGGGAATCCCGCCGCTCCTCCCCGGGCGGGAGAGGGGCGGTGGGAGGGGTTCAGCACCCTGGAGAGCGGCCCCGCTGCGGCCCGGAGACGGCGGCCGCTCCCTCTGCGGGGGAACCGAGAGGATGCCCGCGGGACTCGGGCAGGGGCAGATGTGAAAGCTGGCGCTGTGGTTCACTGTCTTCGGGGATTTGGCAGAGGGACCGCGCGGGCTGCAAGGGATGCATGGTGACGGACGCTCCTTTTAGGAGCGGGAGCTCAGAGGACTGTTCTGCTCTCTCCCGTGACGGGTTTTGCGTTACTGAGCCCACGCAAGCAGAGCGAGAAGCAAGGGAAATCACCTGCTCCTTAAACGAGGCAGTAGCCCCGCGCTGACCAGCTTCGAGGTGCCACAGGCTAACTCGGAACTGCTGCAGGAGTGCAAACTGGTATTGACCAAGTGTCCTCCTCCTCCTCACATTAGCAGAGTGACTCTAGATGGCTGGGAAACCCTCTCGTGGAGCTGTGAGAATCCTGGGCAGCAAACGGGAACTAAGGGAGACTTCATGCAGGGGGGAAGGCAAAGAAAAAGGGAACAAACCAGCCCTGACTTCTAGCCTTAATCAAAGGGTTCCCCATCTACCCACTGTGGCATACATGGAGGCATTCCTAGGGGCAGTCTGCTTTGTGACAAAAGACTCGTTTAAAAAGGAAGCATCTACACAGTCGTATTTCCATCAAAGGTAAAATAGCATCACAACAAACATGAGAATACCCAAGGAGCCGCAGCAGAAAGGTTCAGCTTTGCTGGCCATGCACAGCAGAAGCATTTAAAGCTTACATCCTGGAAGTGTGGCCTCCTCCCCTCATCCTCTCCTACACAATGAAGATTATATCCTAAGCAACAAAGTCAAAAAAATGTGCTACAGAGAGCTCAGTGTGGCCTCGTCTTGTATCTCTTCTCAGCTCATATTAGTGGAGCTTCCTTACTGGAGAGGTTGCTGGTTTATTTCCTTCAAGTTTTGAGTGCATTTTTCTAATGGCACCAACCAAAGCCGAGCACCTTATTCATCCTTTAACCGAGCAGAGAGACTTAATTTCCCAAATTAAATTTTAAAATATATTTATTTGAAAAGAGAAAATTGCGTCTTTCAACCGAAAAGAGGCTCGTTTGCCAGTGAGAGGAGCAGAACAGGACAGGTAACTATTTCATCAACCAAGCGGCTTCTCAGAGCAGATACCACTCGCAGGAACAGGCAGGAACTTTTTGACTGAATGGCGGTGGTAATCAAGAGAGCTACACCGGAGGCGCTGGATTGCCAAACCCGGGGAAAGACACACACCAGCGAGTGTTCATCCACTCCTCCATCCCTCCACCCCTCCATCCCTCCACCCCTCCACCCCTCCTTCCCTCCATCCCTCATCCCTCCCTCCGCGGTGCTCCCGGCAGGTGGCGCTGCCCCGCCAGGAACCGGCCGGGACGCGCCGAGCGCGGCGCGGGCGCTCGGAGGCTCCGGGACACGGCACCCGGTACGGGGGACACCGGGAATGCCGGCATGGCTCTGCAGGAATGCGGCCGTGCGCGCTGCACCTTAGGAAAGGTCCCCACAAAAAGCACATGCCGCAGAATCACAGAACGGTTTGTGTTGGAAGCAGCCGCTGGAGGCCATCTGGTCCAACCTCCCTGATCAATCAGGGTTTCTTGGAGCAGGTTATTCAGGATTGTGTCCAGACAGGTTTTGGGTATTTCCAGTGAGGGGGATTCCACCTTTCTCGGAAGCCCGTCCCAGTGCTCAGTTCCCTGCACAGTAAAGAAGTTATTCCTCAAGTTCAGGTGGCGATTCCTGTGTTCCAATTTCTGCCCACTGCACCTCATCCTATGGCTCAGCAGCACCAAGAAGAGCCTGGCTACATCCTCTCGATAGCCTCCCTTCAGATGCTTACATACACTGGTGAGGCCCCTTCTCTGTCATGTCTTCTTGAGGCTAAACAGGCCCAGCTCCCTCAGCCTTTCCTCATAAGAGAGATGCTCCAGTTCCTTAAACATCATCATTGCCCTCCATTGGACTCACTCCAGGAGCTCCAGGAACCCAGAACTGGACAAAGCAGCACATTCTGGGCCACTGATCACAATTCTCTGAGACCCGCCATTCAGCCAGTTCTCAATCCACAATGTCACAATCAATAAACAGCAGATCATCAATAGTTCTTTCTTTCTCTCCCCACTTCACCCCACCTCATCCTGTGTAAGGGTGCTTTACAAAGGAAGTTTTAAAATCAAGTGGCTAGACCAACCAATTCATTGATTGATCTTCTTCAGAAAAACATTCTTTTTCTAGTTGCTCAGCTTTGAATTTTTCGCTGTATATTGTCTTTTCTCTGTCCTAGGACAGAAAGGGTGAAGACCTGAATCACTGTCAACGTGCTGACAGCCTGAGAAAGAAAAGGAGAATCGATGCAGTTTTCTGTGAAACAAGGCAGAAAGAGAGTGTGAGAGCATCAGTCTTGCACATGGAAAACATTGCTGGAGAGCCTATGACACAAAAAGTGATGACAGGTTCTTGCAAAATATGACAGTTCCAACTACAAATGGTTCCCTAAACTGGAAAAGCACTCCCTCTGTACCCATTGAGATCCAAACATTTTCAAGCTACAAACACTTTACTGGCACATGAGGCTCCTATGGGCTTGCCAATGTATCTCTGGGCCTTTCTGAGCCAGGAGTCAACAGATATGGGGGAAATGAAGAGCAGGACCAGCTACAGCCACTGGCAAAGCAAGCAGTTGTCTAGAGCAGCAGGCAATCAGACATGGCCAAATGACCATGAGCTCTAATGCCTCAGGTAAGGACCCTGCTGTGGAAAAAGGGAAGATTTTTTTTGGCTCTCATATGGGCACATCACCACAACTGTAGGGACACCAAGCCAGAATCTTTCCCCCAGCAATTTTCTTTCCTATTGCAGAAGACACCTGGCCAATACCCCTATTTATGGGATAATGTGTCTAATTTTGGCTCCTTTTCCTGCATAGCTGAGAAGCTTTCAGCCAGTTCTGCTAAACACATCGAGAAAAAACAGTCCATCACATAACAGATGCAAATTGATCATTCAAACAAAGGAAAAGTTTGTTTCCAGTGGGGGAGGACAGAATTCAGACACATCTTCAGAAGACTAAAACAATACCCGGGAGAGGCAATCTCCCTGGTTCACTGATTCTGCTAACTAAACCATAACTGGGTCTAACCTGGAAAATCTAGCAAGAGATTTGAGCAACAAAGGTTACTTTCTCCTCTGGTGATCTTTCTGGCAGGTGGGATTGGAGCAAGAGGTTAGAGTGGAATGATGTTTGGGGAACACAGGAAGAAGAGGCATGAAGATGAAAGGAGACAAGAGGGAAAAGAGAAGGAAACAGAGAGCAAGCAAAGACAAAGGGCAAAAAAGTTAGCATTCCCATAGAGAGGAAGATGCCTCACTGGGGGAAAGAGAGACAAAGAATTAAACCTTCATTGGAAAGACCCCGTAATAAATGAATATCTAAGACCTTTCTTTTCTACCTCTTTCCTAACAGATTCATCCTAAATCCCACACCAGGGCACCCATCTCCTTCTTGCCTTCCTTCCAGCTCTTTTATCAAACACACACAAGCACGAGCTGAGTACAGCACAATAAACACATTGCCTGGCTGCTTCCCTAGGCCAGCACCTCCCCACACCAATCCTGCAGTGAGACACCCATCCACCCCTTGCCAGGCCATCATTTATCTACTCCATGAACAGCAAGAGCTTCCAGCTCCTCTGGCAACACAGCAGCTCTCCTGGCCCCACAATAACCTATTATTTTCAGCTCCTTAATAGATCTTGCTCAATTTCCATTACACAGTCAGGAATAACCCCAGTTTATACAGGGCTGCAGGTAGTCACCCCAGAGTCCCAAATGCTCGGAAGTCATTCACACCTATAGAGATAGTGAGAACAGTAAGATCTTTGGTTATACTGATTTACCTTGGCAAAGATAATGATTGTTTCCATTTCATCAACATCAGTGACCAAAAAGTCGTGATTGAAAGCACTCAGATGAAAGACCTAAGGTATCCAGATTAGAGCCCATGGCACTGGGACATCAGTGCTTCCATCTTCTCTCCAGCTTGGCTAAGTAGGGTGACACAGCACCACCAACTGGCCCTTTTGCTACTTTCTTTTTTTTAGCTAACAACCCACACATGAGAAGGAGGGGCACAGGAGGGGATGGTTTGCCATTACAATTAGGTCAGCTCGTAGTCTATTTTTTTTTCCATAACTGCCTCAATTATATGACTGCTGGTACAGCTAAATGTGGCAAAGCAGCTACAGGGGCACAGGTCCCAGAGGTATCTCCTCTTGTTTCTGAGTGAACTTCTGTCCCAGGACAGAGCAGCTGCTCCCAGCAGTAAAGGGCAGCTCTTGCACAATGCTTAGCCATGCTTGAAAAGTCAGCTCTTAAAGGAAGACGGGCAGCAACTTACTATTATTCCCATTATATTCAGAAAATCTCTCAAGAGACATTATATAAAAAGGTGACTATAATCTTTATGCTCTTTCTGGATTTGTGGTACATCAAAGATTATTGATACTTGTTCTCAGTAGGAAGCCACCTGAAGCCAGGTTAGTTCTCTCTTTCTGTGAAAAAAAAATACAGTTTTATGCAAACACATTATGGATTTGTCTATACTGATCAATAAATAACAAGTAATAATAATGCATAACTTCATGGAGCCATGGCCACAGGCTCTGTGATAGAAACACTATTCACTGATCACTACAGCATCACTAAATAGCATCTAAAGTCACAGCAGAGTGGGTTCAGACTGACACCAGCCCAGATGTAATGAGTACTGGACAGCCCATGAATACTGGCAATGCCTGTGTTCCTGGATGTTGACAGGCTGAAAGATGCAGTATCCTACATGTTGACTTTCTAGACCACTTAAGTCTAAATACAAATTTTGCAGCTAAGTTTACTCTTTGGCTCTGGAAAGGCATGACTTCGCAGGAGGCTGGCCTCTCCTGGAATATTAGGTCCTTAATACACAGTCTGCACAAACATAAAAATTCAATGCTTTTTTTTAAAGTAGTGTGGTCACTCTGTTTTTTTCTTTAAACCCTCATTATCAAATGGAATGCATAAGAAGAGCCAGGAAAAATATGTTTGTATTTACTAGGGAAAGAAAAATAGAGAGGGAAGACGTGAACAACATTATTATATGTGATGAATCTCCTGTTTATTTTAGAGTCTGGAAATTGCTTAATTTTTTCAATTGGACCACATGTCCTTGTTAAAGATGTGTTCCACTCCAAACCATAAATATTTCAAGGACATCCTATTAGCAGTGTTATGAAAGAGAAGGAACTAGATTATTCCAATGGAAGGCTTTCACACTGCCTCCTGACATGCATTTGATGTAAGCTGGTCTTCTACACACCCTCTGTAGCAAAGAGGATTCTGTCCAGGACCCTTCCTACAGTCTTCTGTCCTCCCTTTAGAGATGTCTGGGAAGATAATCCTCTCACACATGCCATCTAAAATTGGTGTCATGTGAATATCCTCTTCTGGCCTTAAAAACTTCAAGTCTGTAAAAACAATAAAACACTATTCTTTAATTTGACATGAGCACAAAACTCCCTTTTACAATTGTGCATCTGAATCTGGTTAGAGGGAGCCTGGGATGCCACCACTTTGACCTTTAGTAGCTGGCACTGTGCTGCTGAGGTATGAAGCCAACAGTGGTCCCAAAAAAAATGTGTGCAGCTCTGCTGAGTCCACATTAAGCTGTGTGAATGTGGCACAACAGAGTGTGGCACAGGCTGCAGTGAGGGGAGAAGGATCAAACTGAAATAAAAATCCTGTCTGACCTCCTCCTAATTCTAAATCTCCTTTTAGATCTTGTCCATCTATCAGGGAGATTAAAGGGAACACGATTCACAAAAGTCATCATACTCCTGAGGAAGCTGGTCTTCAGGGAAGAAAAATCCAGAAAGAAGCTCAAGACATTGGAAAGAGAAGGGCTATGGTGCACAGAGCCACTTATTCCTGCTACAAATCCCCCTTTGTCTGGAGCCAGGTGCTTATGAATTCTGTCCCTAGGCAGTAGAGTCACCGAGGGAACTCTTTTCATATCTCTTTCTGCCAGAATTTAAACTGCCCTTCCCAAGAGCTCATCAAAAGTAATTTTTCCATGTGCCAATCGAGCTTCACAAGCCTTCTGACCCAGTAATAGATCAGCAAAACACAGACTGGGCAAGACAGAAGTTGGGATTGGGAATCCCCGGTTTTACCTGAAATGACAAATGCACAGATCATTGTAGCAGTTTTAGCATCTTCTGTTTGTTTATTCTGTTCCATCAGTGTACACAAATAACTGGTGTTTTTCTGGGTTTAAGCCCATGTGAAAGAGAAAAGATTTGGCTTTCTGTTTGGATGTCATAATATTAATAGAGAACATCTTTAGAGGCTTATTACAATGCAATATTGCCGATTCCAAGTATTAGGAAAATGAAAGAAAAAAAGAGGACATAATGAATCATTCATCCCCACCCTTCAACAAAAATCACGAGAGTAAAAATGGCTTTAATTCCATTTGTTTACCAGTTTCTCAGCATTTCTGTGTCGTCAGATTACTATTTCAGACTCTTCTGCCACAATGGGAGCTAGGAACTGTCTTAAAATAAAGATTCTCAGTTGTCTTTAAATCATCTGAACCCTCAAGGTGCAGCCTTTGGGGAAAAAGCATCTAACAAAATAAGCTACCAAGGTAGTTGGGATGCAAATACCAGAGCAATTAATGAACCATCAACACTGAACGGGTTCATAAGGTTGGCTGTGCTGAAAGACCTAGAAAATATGACATCTGCAAGAACAGATTCAAAATGCCTGAAGTGAAAAAAGAGCTAATATACTACATTTTTGGGTATTAACCTAAATCAACTATGCACAATGTTGCTAGGAAAAAAAAAATTATCAAAAACCCACCCCCAAAAAAACAGCTAGTATTTTCTTTTTACGCCAGTTGTCCCAGTCCTGATTTCTTATGAAGTCAGAAAAAAAGCTACTGGCAGAAATAGCTGTGCATACAACTCTTGAAATGTGGTAACTAAATATTATTATAATTTTATTTCATCTTGACACCAAAGCCAGCTCTACAGCTGTTTTATGATACTGTGAAGGTTAGACTACTACAGAACAAGCACTCCTGCATGTGGCTACTATAAAAGTGTCACTGAATTATTTCTAATTTTAGTGCCCGTTGTTCTAAAAATTGCTTCCTGCTGCACTCCAAGAAGCAAGAAAAAAGGTTATCCACATGCACCTAGGCAGCTGAGCAACTGCATGGACATAACTGATGGAGCAGAGCAGCTACAGGGTTTCTACTGCACTAAGGCTGAGGAGGGACTCTCAGGGGGTTTAAGTTGCCATGGTCCACAATGTGTAAGTCTTGTCAGTGATTTAGTGATGCTGCCCCACTTTCTGGCAAACCAAGAGAAACAGGTAGTTTTAGGGTAGAATTAGACTCACCTAGTTCAGTCATCCAGTTTAAGATGATGAGTTCAATCATACCTGAGAATGGCCACTGGTCTGCACTAACTAGATAATTACTTCAGGCAACTAGAAATTTTATTTACCTCTTTTTTCAGGTATTATCCAAGTGTCCAATAAAAGGTAAATGGGCAGAACACAACTCCAGACACAAATACAGCTATACTTCTACCTCATGGGACTCAAATATGTCACAAAAAAAGGAAGGTGAAAGAACAAGTTCTAACAGTAGATATTATACTTTGCCAATATGCTTGGCAGAAAGTGGTGTTTTCAAAAGCCATTTCCTTTACTGGTATTCCAAAATACCATTAAAAAAATACCCCAAACCCCCAACCAAACCTAAACCAAAAATCATTATCTGTGAGCTGGATCTATCTAGGAACATTAAAAAGATGACATGAAGCCATGTAAGCTAAAGGGAGATGTAAATCACTGGTCTCTGTTAGTGAGATGATCACCAGCACTCACATCATCACAGAATTGTTTAGGCTGGAAAAGACTTTGAGGTCATTAAGTCCAACTGCTAACCTAGCACCACCTCTGTCACCCTGGACTCCCACAAACAACTGCAGCAGCTGAACAATTTTCTTCTCAGAGATTGCTGGATACTATTAATACTCTTACAATGAGCATCACACAAATTCTAAATCACAGGTTGTCAGACAGTTTTTTTAGTTAAAGAAAAGAACCAGAACCAAACCAGTTAGCAAAGAAATCATGCCTTCATTGTTACAAAGCACAGACTTTGTCACCCCATTTATCTCATGGGGATGCTATTACTGTTGATATGGGCAATTAAGTGTATTTGGAAAATACATTTTTCAAAAATAATCTGCATTTTTCATCATTAGTTTAGAGCAGAAAATTACTTGCAGGGAAGAATAATTTCAAGACCTGCACCTGAGTCGGGGCAAGCAGGTGTAGCTACACAGAAATGGAAGATCATACACCAATTTATACAGGCTGAAAGAATGGTCATTAATCCATGCCTAGAGGATTGCAAGCTTCCAGCAGTGGGTGAGCTTTTTGTGTCCCCCAAATCAATAAAGCAAATGGTCAGATCAGGCCTAAGAAGTTTAGATACTTAAAAGTGGTGGATGTGTGGACTCAGCATGGAAATCATTGTGTGAACAGCATTGCAAGTACAATCCCAGAAGCTAAGCACAAAGCCCTCCGTGAATGCTTCCTACTGATATATACTGTTTATTTGGCATTCCTTCTTCATAAAATAACTTTTACTGTTATTTTTAAGGAGTTCTAGAGATGCAACTACCTTGTTCAGAGATGCAACTACCTTGTTCAGAGATGCAACTCTTCTTGCTCAAGAATGTATGATACCTAAGTATGATGCCTAGGATGCCCTGATTACAGCATTATTCACTTGCTGAGAAGCACCAGTATCTAGATTGCTTCTGTGCAGAGGAGCATTATTCAATAGATTATGAAGAAATGTTCATTCCGGGTTGCTCTTTCTTAATTCAAATGTGAATTTGATTTGAATGCATACCTCACTCGGTGTTGCTACCTGAATCTCTGACCAATCAGCATCCCACCCAATGTATTTGTGTGTGCACTGAAACTCCAGGATGCTGCCAAAGCATTAAGCAGCCTACAGAAAAGGGTGGGGAGGGAGGAATGTGCTTCTACTTCCTCTTCCTGGGCAGAGCAGACAGCAAGAAAGACCTCCTTAGTCCAGGGGTTAGTCCAAAACCAGAAGGTTTAATCTACCTATCCTTCCAGTCTGGTCATAATACCTTTGCTATTCCTTTTAAAAGGGAGTAAAAAAAAAAAAAAAAAAGTTATTATCCAAAGGCCAAGATACCAGTGATGAGCAATGGAAATATTGTCTGGGACTTTAATAGTAAGAGCTAAAGGCATGCTCTGCATCTGCGGGGCAGCATTTTACTAAGTTTGGCAGAAAAGTCTCCTCCCTTCATCCCCTCAGGCTTCTGCTTAGCTTAGACAATATCACAAGGAAGGGCTGTTTGCCCAGAGGTTTTCATTGCGAATTTGCTGGGGATTTTTGTTTGTTTGTTTGTTCATCCACATGGCTTACTGCCAACTTATGAAAACTACAGTCCTGTCATCAGGAGTTCACAGAGTCTGGGAGAGGAAAAACAATGGTTAGAAGTCAACCTGATTCCATACCTTAAAAATGTGACAGAATAAAACATATGTAGAAGAGGCATTTCAGTAACGTTGCAACACCCCCCAATTTCAGCAATGGACTACAGTGAAACATCAGTTTGTGTAAGCAAGCAGGAGAGGTTTGTCTTGACATGGACAACCCAGTACAAGATACTAAGATCTTGTCTTTGTGCAAGCAGAACCTCCCCCACAGGTTTGCATGATTAACAATATCCTTAAAAACCCAAACTTTTTCCTTAGTCCCTATCAAAAAGTTTCTTCCAAACTTTTTCAGGGCACATTGCACTCAAACACAGGAAAAAAACCTTGTATCATCTTGAGCTGTATTAAGAACAAAGAGGATTCCCTCAAAACAGGAAATCCTACTTTGTCCAGTTAATATTTCTGCTGAAGCCAGTGGACAACTTGGATAGACCCAGCTGAGAGGATCAGACATATCAAGTGCAGACAGGCAGGAGAGAAAAAACACTGGGTAAAATCCCAGCTAGTGTAAATCAGTGTAACTCCACGGAAGTTAAGAGTGCTGTGCCGATTCAAGCCAGCTGTGGATCTAACTCACAGTGTGTTTTGCAAGTCTATTTTCAACTCTTCAGGGCTCAGCTCTGTTTAAACATCCACAACAGCCACTGAAAGTAATGAGAACTGTGTGTTCAGAACACTAGTACTACTTTTTTTAACTATTTGGGAGGTGCTCAGACATTGTTATAATGAGCACCATATATTAGAACCCAGACAGAATGGTATTGAATCATCAGACCCTTAAGTGGGACAGGTCGTTAATCTTTTCCTTGGGAGAGCATTTCAATTTTTGCCTTGGCATATAAGAATTCATCATTAATAGATGTGGGGGTTCTATGTTTGCCAAGTCCCAGACAAAGTGTGTTTTTCCATTTGCCTTGGGCTTGTGTAAGCTTGCCTAAGGAGGCCAGCCTTGCAGTTTGAGAAACACTGCTAGCAGCCACCATACCCTCATTCCCAGCTAAATTAAACCCTATTATGCTGTAATTAACCTTGCCTAACTTGTTCTGAGTTACAGCAGCAGGTAAAAATCATGCTTTTCCTAGGCTGTCCCCAAGAAGCATTTTTACCTATCAGGCTTGCCTACTCTTCAAATATTTCCAGCTACTCCTTGGAAGCTCTTCTTCTGAAGATCACAGCCCAACTGCAGACATCAGAAATCTTCTTGACTTCAGCGAGGGCACAATCCCCTGCAAATTTACTCATGCACCTTGTGTTCATGCCAGATGGCACATTTTTGGAGCAAACAGAATTCCACAGAAGTGATGACGAGAATACATGTGTACAAATTGTTAGGTTTAAAGGTTTAAAACATACACATAGGCAGGCTCACTAAGTTTTCTTGGTCAAATTTAAAGGAGTAAAGTTCGATTTTATGAATTAGTCTATTGCCTTTTTTTATTCAAATGCAAGTTAAGAAAAAGAAAAAAGAAACCTATTACATTTCTAGTTTCAATTTGATACTTGGGATATGGATGAGAAGAATGAGCACAAGGTAGGAAGAACCTCTCATTTACAAAGCTACACCTCTATAAGAAAAATAAAATGTTTGTAGAATTTCACTTTTCAGACTTTTTTCCCTCCTCTTTTAAAAAAATCAAAAGTCTTCAGCCATATTTTGAAAGATCCAGCATTTTCACTAAGGTCCATCTGATTAAGTCCACAGACCTTCAAGCCAGTCCATCAATGCCCTAAAAGCAGACATCCTCTGAAGTAATTCAACAAAGTTAGGAAAGTCCAGTTAGTCCTTTAGCTGCCTGCAGTTAAGTGCACACACAGAAAATACAGTATAAAACAGCACAAGACAAACGCTACACTGCCCTAAGTAAAAGGGCACTCAAAGACAAAAGAAGTGCTATCACTGAATACATCTTTCATATTATTACCATTGGAAAGGTGGGAAGCCTCTGGAGAATGCAGCCTAGAGAGTCAATCTGAGGTTTGTATTTTTTTTAAGCTGTGCATCTGAGTGTACGGTGCGGATAAAGGAGAGAACAGATGGTTATGCAGTAAGTGTATCAGCCTGCCTCTAGCACAGCCAGCTGACAGCAGCTGCAGCAGCACGATTTATCCTACCTGTTCCTTTTAAGTTATTAAACTCCTCGGTTCCCACGGGACACGCAAGAACCTTTTTTTTTTTTTAAGCACTTGCACTGACTTTGCTCTTTCCGCCATCCCCGGAGCGGGACCCGCGGCAGGTCCTGGGCCCGGCGCTCCCTGGCCTCGCCGCCCGTCCCAGGTGCTGCGGGGCCGGGCCGGACCGGGCCGCTCCCGCCGGCCCCCGGCTCTGACTGCGGCTTCGGCTCCGGCTCCTCCTCCCCGGGGCCGGCCCCGCGGCTCCCCCGCTCCGGGTCGCTCCAGGTCTCCGCCGCTGCCGGCCGATGCCCGGGCCTCGCTGGTCAAGTGGTCCTAAACATTTCACAATTATGCTACAGAACTGTTGAACTGTTAAGAACCACTGCACCAAGGAGGCTGAGGGTCCGCGGGGAGCGCAGCGGGGCGGGGGCGCGCTTCCCGCCCGCTCCTGCCCCGGGCTTGGCTCTTCCTTTCGCCGCGGCGGACCTGGGGACGAGACAGAACACACGGGACTGGCGGGCAGGCGGCTCCAGCGCCCGGGGACAGCGCCCGGCCCGGCCGGCCCGCCCCGCACTCCTCGCTCAGCGCCGCCACTTACTGATGGCCACCGTCCCGCCAGCATCCCCGGCCTTGCGCTGGGGCTGGGAGAGCTTCACGGCAACAGGCTCTCTTTACAAAGTGGAAAGAAAAATAAAAAATAAACCAACCAACCAACCAAAAAAAAAAAAAAAAGTTTAAAAAGGACAAAAGGAAACAAAAAAAAGCCATTGTCCTGAGGGGCCGCAGCTCGGCGGCAGCCCGGGCCGGGCGCCCGCGGCTGCTCCCCGCCACCCAAGTACCGCGGCCGCCCCTCTGCCGCGCCTGGCCGTGCGGGGCCCTTTTATACCCGCGCGGTACCTCGCGGTGATGACCCGTCCCCTGCGCGGCAGCCAGGAATGCTGCCCTCGCCCCTCACACGACCAGTTTTTCCAGGCTGCCTTCGCACTGACGGGGCGGTTTTGTTTCCAGCCATCATCTGGGGCGGCAGAACGTCAGCAGGTAGAGAAGGACAAACCTGTTCCGAGGCGGCGCGTTTCCTCCCTCCCTCTCTTCTCCCGCCGTCCTCCTGCCCTCCGCCCTGCCACCGGGGAAAACTGCTCGACAGGTTTCACCGAAGCTGGAGGTGGCTCCGGGGGCTGAGTAAGAGACTCCACCCTGCGCCCTCCCGACAGGCGCTGCCGCTGACGGGCCGCCTGCCCTCGCACCCTCCCGGCCCCCCTCGCTTGGCTGGCAGCCCTGAAAAACAAAACAACAAAACAAAACAAAAAAGCTTTAAACCGGCACGTCACGTTCTCCGGGGGATTTCACCGCCGCTGTGTGAACGCCCGTCCTGGCCCGGGATCCGTGCTTGTGGCGTCGCGCCTGGCGAGCATGGCCGCTTCCCACCCAGCCGGCTCCCCGGCAGGCCTGAGGTCTGCTCTCCTGCCTGCCATCCCCGGCATTCAGAGCCGGGTTTCTCCTCTTTCCCCACCGGCCAATATTCTCCGAGATGAGAAGGCAATCTACAAAAGCCCTCTGACATCCCTGGGTGTGCTGGCAGCATTGCCATGTGCCGAAGGGTAGCGTGGGTACCCATTTCTAGTCTCGAAGTGTTCATTGCCAGACTGACTCTCTTGAGTGTAGTTTCAGGGGTTTTTTTAGAAATGAAATGAGAAACCCCCTGCTGTGCATGAGTGCCTGGGTTTGCCCCATCTTCCCCTAGTATCCCCACAGCACTACTGCTGTTTCCTCAGGTGCCCTGAGGAACCACCAGTGGGGAGCACTGGCCTTATCAGAGGTTGCTTTCTGCTCCCGAATGTTCCCGACCTTGCTTTCAGAAAGGAAGGACTAAGAAGTGAGAAGTGTAAAACGTGAAGGTTCTGATGTTCAGAGGTGTTGGACAGCTAACAGGGAGGAAGGACACCCTGAACTTTGACAAATTAGCAGTGAAATCTAATTCACGGAAGTTTCCGAGCTGTGTTGTTGGGGTGAGCTGAAAGGCCCTCACGCCCTGTAACCTTAGGGTGGGGATTATGGTAACCCCACAGTCGGCATCCCCATGGTAGCAGGGGGGATGCTGGTTGGTGGTGGTGCCAGGCTGCCTGCACTGCCTGACCACAGGTGCTCTCACCAGCCTAGGAGACACCATTTCAAAAAGATGTGGATGGTAAACCTTGCTCTGCCAGTGACTCAGCCTCTGGCCTCAGCCAAGTCGCTTCACCACACCTTGAGAGGGAGATAATGCTTACCTACCTCATCTTATGAGGCTTCACTAATGTTTATATAGTGCTTTGAATGTTTAAAGAACTGAGTGCTGTTTATGCATTTTGGTGCTCCAGATCCTATGATCTTTGGCCCTTTAAAAATACATAGGAGACTCAAGCGGTCCCAGAGGAAATGCCCACACAGGAGGCATCCCAGAGCAGCAGAGCAGGGAGAAGCCCTTGTGGCTGTGCACAGCTCATGTGAACATGGTGCTGCACCAGAAGCTGGAGTGCTGGAACCAGAACAGGTTGCTCTAGGAGCCTATGCAAACCTCATGCTGAGGAAGCTCCCTGGATCTAGGCTGGAGGCGTTTCAGTCAGCTTTGGTAAAGCCAGCGCCCGCTTTTCTGCTCTGCCCTCACACTCAAACCCAGAACTTAATTTTGTGCCTTCTTCCAGACAGCCCAAGCCATAGGAGGTTTCTGGGCCTTCTCATTCTACCAAAAGGATATTCACTTGCCTTGGGTAGAGGAGGGTGCCCTGTTTGTGAGTTTATTCAAAGGACACCTCTGTCCTTGGCATCCATGGAAATCTGTGGAAGCAAGACTGCTATTTACACGCTGTAAGAAGAGGCATTTGTGCTATGACACAGTGTTCTAGGTCGTCCACTCCTGCCAGTGATGTGTACAACATGTGCAGCATGACTGCATGGGCTGTATTTTATATATAATCCTTCACTAACTACACTGGCAACTCTCGCCTGTCTCTGACAAACACAAACTCACACCCACACCCACAGCTCCACAATACAACCCAGCTAAATAATAACCTGACTGTCCATACTAACTGGGTTCAAGAGTCCTTTCCAGCCAAACCAGTTGGAACCTGCTGCTGCACTGGTGAGATATATAATCCCCAGGGATCCCAGTGCTGTTCTGGTCCCGGGTCAGACACGCATGGCAGATGGCCCCTAAAAGACTCTGAGCACTAAGTGGGGCCCTGCCTGAGGCAGCTGGGGTTCTCTGAGGTACCAGAACCTGTATGAGGTTTAGGCAGGATGAACCATCTCCTGCTTTGGACTTCTTTTTTAATAAGTGTTGGTGGTTTTACTGTGAATGGGTAAACATACCTTTCATTTATTTACATAAGTATTTAGTAGGTTCTGTCTCTTGCCCATATACCTTCAATTATGAAAGTAAGAAAGTTAACATCCTGCTTCCTCCCTTCACTAGAGAAAGTATCAGAGAACAGGTAGAAGAGTACCTTTGAAAGGTAGAAGAGTAGAGGTGTCCAGCAGTGGAAACAGACAATACTAGTCAAGGGATGAGCAATGTATTGTTCTTCCTCTGTGAAAGTGTGAAAGGTGATTGACGCACTAAAATAATAGAATCGGTTCTGAAATTATATAGGGGGAAAAATGAGGAGTATTAGAAGGAACAGTAATTAGTCCGTTGTTTCTACTGATGGTTGAACTAAGTGTTGTTTATATCAGCACGACCCAAATGAAAAGGACAGTGGTACCTCCCAGCATGGCCTCGCCACACTGGCTGCTGAGAGCTCTCTGACTGCACCAACACTCCTGAAACCTGAAGGAGCAGCACACTGAAATGTGGAACATGATGGCTTGAGCACCTTGTACAGCAGGCAGAGTTTTCTTGGAAGGGGAAAGCAGATACCAGCACCTCATAGTGTCAAACAAAGAGGGCAGCACAAAAGGAGACATAATGCCAGGGGTGGTTGTAGGAGACAAGGAGCTGGTCTGGGAGGAAGTGAAGATGAAGGGTAAGCTTGTGGAAGGACATAAAAGGCTGTGCTGTTTGCATGGCAGAATATGGAAGATCGTGAATGCTCTGGTAATGAGATTATACTTCAGGGAGGTTCTACTTTGAAAAAATGAGGTTATGGAAAATGACTGGGAGGTGCTATCATTATCACCAGTCAATATCCCCATATTTCTTTGGCAAAAGCTCCCTATACTTTCCTGCTAGTTTCTTATTCCACAAGTAACACCATGGAAGGGCATAGGAGAACCCAAAGTACTGTTCCTTGTACAACGTGTTTTATCTGACAATTCTAGACTTAAATCCAGCACTCAAACTAAGCATGGACATGGAACTTACCGTTTCTCTGTTCCTCATTATTTCCCTACTGATTTCCTACTCTTACTCATTAATGCTTACCTATAATTAGGTTGGAAGTTTCTTAAGAAAGACACGGAATCTGACATGTCCTGCAAAGTACTTTTAATATTCTTGGGTCTGGTAAACAGAAAAAAAAAAATCTCTGCAAGTGGATTTTCTCCTACTCTGGAACGTCAGCATTCCATATGTTCATAGCAAACAGTGATGGGGCAACGCCATGTTTACTTTAGTTGGTTTAAACTCATTTGTCAATACAGCAGCCCACTATGTGTCACATGTGAGCATAATAATAGCTTGATACTAACTTAATTTGCAGTAATAAACACCCTGAGAGATGGCCTAAAGCTTCCTCATAAATAAGAAGCCTTTTGAGATTACTGCCTAAATAACATCAAGTGATTTATAGATCAATGGATGAGGTGGGATTTTTTTCAACCAGAACTTTCAGAAAGATTGTGGGTTTGCCATTCAGTAGGTAGATTAATAAAGAAGTGCTAGAAATTAAAATAGGGCTAACAGCTTTTATGAATCCAAGAATTCTCATTTTATTTGGAAATGCCACTACTGTGTGCACAAAATTTTGAACAAATCCAAAATTACCAATTTAGCAGGAGAGGGATTTGTATCTCAAATGCTTTATCTAAACATACACTTCAATGTCCCTGAGCACTACATATGTTGCATACCAATATAATGGGTAGTACTGCTTTTCACCATTTTATTTGTTCTGACTTAACTTCTTGTTCATTCCAGAAGCTAACTGTGTAAGTTACATTATACAAATTAATGCAGATTTTTCCTTTTTGGGACATTTTTTCAAGTCAAGCTCTGTATTCAGTAGCACAATAGCAAGTAGCAGATTACAAATTTTCTGGTTTCTATTTCAAGTTTTTGGTTTAATTGTTAAACACATCAGTTCATTTAATAACAAGTGTAGAATAAGGAGACCTCGACGCTTTGCACACTTACAGGCTGGTTCAGTGGGTACAATTGCCTATGCATCAGCAGCTGCAAAAACAAAAATGTGTGAAGATCAATGCTTGTGCTGCAGAGATGGTGTGTGAGCTGTCAAGTGGATGTGTCCTGGGAGATCTGTCCATCTCTGCATTGTAAGGAGAAGCTTCAACTCTGGCCCTAAAAAACATTAGAAAAGTACATTGCAAACAACAAGGAAGTACTTCTGCAGCCCCGATGTAGATTATACTTTGCCATGACTTCCCACTGTAAGTTCAGGAGCCCCAGCAGTGTGTTGAGATGCTAGCTGGAGATCACATAACCACACAATTGTCAGGGTTGGAAGGGACATCTGGCACCATCCTCTGACACCCACCTTTGAGACATTGGTATGGATTAATGAGATCACCTCTGAGTTTTCTCTAGACTAAGCAGGCCCAGCTTCCTCAACTTCCTCATAAAAGAGATGCTCCAGTCTTCTGATGTGACCTCTGCTGGATCCTCTGCAGTAGCTCCTTGTCTGTCTTGTACTGAGGAGTCCAGAACTGGACACAGAGATGTGTGCATGAGAAATCAATCCACCAAGTCCTCTTTTGCAATCAACTCTGCATAAACAGTCCCTGTAGTATTTCAAATTTCAGGAAAGCCTGGTCTCATGGTTACATTTTTATGTTCTCACAATCTATTCTCCTTTCTCTCTCTCTCTTTTCCTTGTTTTTGGTTTTTTTTTTTTTTAATTAGAAATAAAAATACAAATTAAATAGCCAGTGAACACAATTCTGACATGACCAATTTTGAATGCCTCACTTCCCAGATGCCTGACTCTAATGACTGTAAGAAGAGCTTTCAGTAAATGCCAGCCACCTTTTACTCTACCATGAAGTTTCAGGCTAAACCCTGGAATCTAACAGTTGAAATCACTCACTTTTTCTGAACATCTCAGCCAAGCAATTAATATTTAAGATTAGCCGCTGTGCATTCAATCTACTTCAATAACTTTATAATTTATTGCAATGCTTATTTGTGATAGACATCACAAACCTTGTAGCAACTTGATTTTTCATGTTCATCAACCAGCTGCTTTTCCAGAGTTGGCAGGATTACGTGTCCTGTCCCATTAAACCATGAGAAAGGAAGTAAGTACTAATTATTTGACCATCTATTGTGATTTCCTAAGTATTTGCTAGTTCAAGCTATTGAAGAGAGAGTCAGAGTGTGACTTTGCACTGACGTAGCATGGTAATTTTTAGCAACATCTCATATTTCTGGTTTTATGTTCTTGACTGTAGAACTTTCCAGACAACAGTGGTGAATGGTGACATAGTTGTGGGCAGAGATCTTGGTCGAAGTGGTCCAAGTAAATAAACTGACATTTCACATCACACTCTTGTCAGGCAGTAGAGATAACAGGCTGTTTGTCTTTGCCCTGAAGCCCTGGAGCTCTACAGAATTCAACAGAGATCTTTGCTGGATGCCTCAAGGGTGCTGGAATCGTGTCTGGAATCGTGTCATCCCAACCTGACCTTTCAGTGGAAATTCAGATGTGCCACAGAAAGAATTTGATGCATTGAAATTCCAATTTTACTGGGCCCTGGTCACAAAGATCCACAGCAAAACATATGCAGGAAGGAAGCCACACCCCCTGGAAGATGCAAGTGTGATTATTCATGCACAGACAATCAGCATCAGAGAATCTCCCCAGCACAGCAGCTTCTTGCATGTGACAGGATTAATTGACAACTGTCTGTTCTAATTGTGATAAGTTCATATCTCTCAGCAAATGACTGCCATTAAGATTCCTTTTTTTCTCACCCTGAAATTCTTTTCTTTGCTATGCATGACCTTTCTACTGAATTGCTAGGATTGTCATTTCCATTCTATGCTAATAATTAATCATTTCACATAGAAATAATCAGCTGATGTAAACAAACATAATTGTCATTCTCTTGCCCCTTTCTTAGCACCTTTTACTGTGTGGAGTCTCATCTAATTTCACTTTTAAGCCCTTAAAACCAGAATTTGGGACTGTTGAACACTGAGCACAAGAGCCTACTGGGATCTACAGCAGTGGCACTAGAGGAGAAACACATTAATTATGCACATAAACATGTAATAATGAGGCTTATCTGTACTCAGAAGTGCTGCAGAGGATACTTAGCCAGTAGCTTTGGCCAGGCAATATCTCCCCTGGCCACCATTCTTCTGATCCCATGTGGAAGCTGAGGAGATGTGAAGGAATACTGTGGCTTGAGAGAGTGGTTATTTATTGCTGTGGTATTTACTGCTGCTGCAAGACGGGGAATGATATCCCAGCCTTTTCCTGCCTCGTTGTGCAACGTGCCACGCATCAGGTCGCGCAATGCCGGGGCCTGGCAGTGCCTGCATACGGAGGAGGCTGCGGAGCCAAGCTGCAGGATGTTGTTGGTTGGCAGCTTCCCATGGATTCCCTGTGATGTGCAGCATCCTGGAGTGGGAGGTAGGTGCTGGTGTGAAGCTCAAAACGCCAGTGGGAGTGCGCCAGATATGCACCCGCTGAGCATGTCCCAACAGGAGAGCACTGGCAGGGCTGGCGGAGGGGAAGGGGGTACAGCCTCTGCCCTGCCACACTGTGAGGAGCAGAGGCCCCACCTGCTGTAACCTCCGTGGCAGATTTGGACAGCAAGGACCAAATCTTTTGATGCTGAGACATGAATGAACTCTTCCCAAATGGATCCCTGTTAAGTAGTGCTGCTTAGTGTGGTTCACCAGACATTTTGCTGCCATGATTCAGGATTCCTGTCTCAGGTACACTTTTGAGACACAGGCTTCTGCCTCTTCCCATTTAGCTGATCACAGGTAAACAAATGTACGTATAATGAAGTCTCTAAAGTAATTTTCAGATAGACACTTTGCAAAATAATAAATCTGGTAGTACCAGATTTTATTCTGACTCATGGACTATCTAAGATGGCAACATTTGAGTCCCACAGATTCATTTGTATGGTTCAGTAGAGTACTTTACATATCTTATAAGCTTTTTACATTAGTAGCTTTTCTAAAAGAGTCACTCGAATTAAAGCACTGTTAGAAACATGCAATCAAACACCATGTCATAAAATATTGTTAAAGAAGCATGGAAAGACTAGTCTTGCTAGTCTAGAAGATAATTATACTGCTGGTAGAGTCCACTCGGAAGAGACACAAACATATCAGCAGTGCTTCTGATAACATATGCTGCAACATTTGCCAGTTCTTTATAAATTTCTTGTTTTCACCCACCACACAATTACTTCAGGTTTATCTCAGTGATCTAACAAATTGTGTTGCTGGGAACTTAAAGGATTTTGGTTCTTAACTACTGTAATAGGTCCTGTGGAGGGATGAGCATAGGTACCTGGAGAAGGGGATTACTCCTTTGGCTGCATTTGATCGCTCTTTGGGTCCATTAGTGCTTTGTGTAAGTGGAACAAGGCTCACTCTTTCTTCTATGCACAAAGGATATTTCCCTTCCTCCTCATCTCACTACTTGAACAAGCCTTAAAAATGGAGGAATCCTCCAACTAGATCACAATCCTTTTGGAAGAATTCCAGTTGATCACACCATTCAGAAGACCACAAATAAAGAAACTCTGATTCAAGCAGGGGTTTAGTTCCAGATGAGAGATATCATTATCACTCACTGCTGAACAGCAAAATCCCTGTATGAGATAACTTGGACATGCTACAGTACAGTAATTCAAAGTTAAGATGGGCAAAACTGGAGATATTTAGCTATTTAAGAAGAAGGAGCAGATGCTGAAGCCTTGTGAACATGATTTAATTCAGCAACTACTGATCAGACACCGACAATCTGTCCAGGGGTCAGCCAACCTTGTCAGATGTCAGCAGTTTACCACAATAACATGCTATAGAAGAGCAAGAACATGCTGATTTTTCAAATAATTTAGAGTGGCCTTCCATGACAAAAGTTTTGTAAGAGAATCTCCCAACAGAAACTTACTATTTTCAGCCATCAGTAGAAAAGAAAGTGGTTGCATTCAGGAAAGAAAAGCTGTAGCTCAAATCAGACAGGAACTTGGACATGTTAGTTGTGCAAATCTCTGCTTTCTGCAGTGTTAAGAGAAGTGCTGACATAGGCCAAGTAGTCCCTATCCCTTGGCAGTATTAGCTGAATCATTAGGAAAAAGAAACAAAGTGGAAGCTGGGTGCTGTCTTTCAAGTGAAGAAAGCTGTAGAATTGATGTCATGTTTGACTTTCAGAGGAGGCATGCACACCATCTCCTCTGTGGACAGGCAGCAGAGGTTCCAGCACCAGCATTCATTCCCAGAACATCACTGCAACTTAAAACATTCAACACTGGAAGTAAGTCCAACATTCGTGCAGCAGTTACAAGTCTCACGTTATTGATTATGCCTTTGTACTGTTCTACAGTCACTGCTGGAATTGTGTGCAACAGGATGGTCCAGACCTGCAGGAGCCTCTCTGACACTCACACAGGTGCAGGCTGGGAGCTTGTGCACTTTCCTAGTGTGGCATTTGACCCAGTGGTGATTCTGCAGGGCAAGGAAAACTATAGCCTGACCACTTGTGTTATTAGACTGAGGCTGGAAAAGGATAGGAGCCACTGCCATTTCCTAGCAGAAACTAAAATGCCACTTTATGTTCCAATTAAAAACTGAGATTTAAAAATATCACAAGCTTTTCTGCACCAAAAAAATCCCAAAAAAACCCAAACAAGCAAAAAAACCCCCAAACCCAACCCAAAACCCAGAAGTAACTTAATCCAGCTTTTACCATGCCATTTCAATGTGTACTGTGTATGAAATACCAAGCACAGATCTGCAGATGACCATCATAGTGCAAGATCTCCCAAAGTGTAGTTGGATGCAGCTATGGAAGGGTATGTGGACATCATGGGTGACTGGAGCTAAAGCTGTTTGAGGAGTAATGGAAGGGACCCACAGTTAGTC
Source organism: Lanius collurio (assembly GCA_020086605.1). NCBI lineage: Eukaryota > Metazoa > Chordata > Aves > Passeriformes > Laniidae > Lanius > Lanius collurio. The sequence goes on from JACBWW010000004.1 coordinate 4,467,745, forward strand.
TTGGCAATAGAATGAGTGTATTTGCAATACCCATGGCCCTGTACAGCTGCTTAATCAGCAACCCTTTACTGAGCAGAAGATTGCTGGATAAAAAGAAGAGTGTATTGGATCTTTTCAAGAATGATCTGAAGGAGAAAAATTAGGATGTTTAAAAAAATTGAGCTGCCTCTGGGATGTCTAGCATACTTTAACTAATGAAAGACATTCTGCTGCTTACACTGAAACAAGTAGGTAGAAACAAATAGGAACTATTTTATTCCTTACTAATATTTAGATTTTACTTTTGAGCAATAACTATGCAAAACTTAAGGGTTACTACACACAAATAGATTCATCATAAGACTCAGAGTTATCACAGAGAGTATAATTATGATTATTAAATCACCAGCATGAAGCAAAGGGTGTAGTAGATGAACAAGGCAACACAGGATCTCCAAAGAGTTACTGAAGTTCATCTCCAACACTGAGTCAAGAGCTGAAGTTTCTGGCCTTGGTTGGGTGATTCTTGCCACAGCACCCTATACAGAGTTTCTTTCCACATTTGTAGACTATTAACAGTTCCTGAATGAAATTCTGACATACATAAAAGAGATCCAGTTCTTCCTCAGATAAATATTAAATTTACATTCATATATGTGTCATTAAAACATGCTGGTCTATTTATAAGGCAAATCACAAATTTTCTAGAAAGTTGCAGGAACACTATCTCAGGCAAGATGAAATATTAATAGGATACATATTTCTGTAAAGGTTTATCAGAAAGAGGTTAATACTGCTTTATTCTTACTGTAAAATGACCCAAACCATTTTATTTTAGCCTTATGAGCTTCCAGCTAAAACTGCTTACTGGATCACATCTCAAAATGTTGTCCTTCATGTCTTTAGCTGGCTAATATGCAGGACCAAAATAGTTGGCTATTTTTTTCCCTCTCCTTCAGTTTTACTGTAGATACCTATTATTTCAGTAGTTCAAAATATAATATTTTGTTCAAAAGAAAAAGTATATTTTGTACTTTAGATGAATATTGTATTTTAGAAATATAAGACGTTATTGTTTAGAAAGTTTTCTGTAGATCAGATGAGCTTTTATTGAAAAGTCTGAAGAAAATATGCTTCTGTCTATGCTGCAGTCAGTCATTTTGGTACAGAAATAAAGAATGGATGCTGTTGTGAACAAATGATGGCATCTGAGAATAATTAAAAAATATAAAATATTACAATGCCAAGAAAGTCACTTGTAAAGAAGGTTATATAGGGATTGCCTGGTTCACTGCATCAACACTTAGACTATTGATGAGGCAAGATAATAATTCTGAACACCATAGGAAGAAGAGTCTGTGCATGATTTTACTCCTGATTGTAAAAATTTTCACAAACACTACTTTGCTACATACATCATCAACTTTAAGTATTTACAGATAAGACACCAAAAACCATGACAAATTTGATGCCTGATTTTTGATGGTAGCTCTCATTTATTTAATTCTGTATTCACTTTACTCAGTCTAAAGCATGTTCATTGCTATGTAATATCAATAATTTAATAATGAGACAGCATAGTTGTAATTTTTGTGATGACAGTGAAAATGTGCACTACTGTTCACATTAATGAGGCATTTTTATGGTTTTGTTTTGAACTGGAGTGTATACAGCATTTTCTCAGATTACATGCACAGTTCCCTTGTTTTAGTGTGATCTGACTTGCAGTATACCTTGGGAATCTTTTAATACTAGCAGGCTCAGCAAGTAGTCCTTGCAGCTTTTCTCCATGATAAGAATAGCTGTGGGAAGGTTGAGTATTATAAAGAGGAAAAAGAAAAAACTATCTGCATTTCAAAGATTCCCTTCAGATGCAGCAGATAGAAAATCCACACAGAAGCTGCAGATGAAATTAAAAGTTGCCATCTCCAATATATGCATTTGCCTGAAGTATTCCTTCCATTTACATATTCTAGGGCAGACACAGCTGTAAAGATACATATTGCCTTCCTTCTTTAGTCTGAAACTGTTGGTGCTTTAAACTTGGGGTCTGTTAATACTGAGATCCCATTTACAGCCCAAAGAATTATGTGTCCAGCATGTAGCAATCTTGATTATATTCCGGTCAGGATGTGGGAAAGATGCTATTAGAAACAAAACAATCAATTCACTCAGGCAGTCCCACAAACATGCTTTATGGCATCTGCCTCCTACTCATTTCAAGTGAGGGTTTATAGTGACACATTGGTGAAGATTAGTACACAACTGCAGGCAGATGCCCATGACTGATTCAATTGTTTGCACTGACACTCACAATTGCTGTAATTGCAACTAGAGTGATAAAAGTCATTGCAAAAAACCAGACCAAGTGAAATCAACATTGTTCCTCAGAGATTTTATTAGTTGAAACCCAGAAATGCACAATCCACTGTTTTGCCTTGGTATGAATTCACCACAGCATTTCCACTTGCTATGCCTGCAATACTGTCCTTAGTGGTTTAATGCAAGAACATTCAAAAGGCCTCTTTAAAATCAGAACTTGTAACAGGAACAGCCTCACTTGTTTAGAAGAATTTCTTTCCAAAAAAGTGATTAAAAAATAAAGGCAGCATATAATTTTTAGACAATCAATATGATCCTAAATAAAGAACCTTTCTAAGCTGTAGCTTTCCTGTATGCCCCAAGCAGCACTACCATTGTTCCTTTCCTCTTTTCCTCCCATAATGGCTTAACACCATGAATGTTTCAAGCTGGTATTCCTGATGAGGAGTGGCCATCTTCTACAGCCTCTGGAGAAAGAGAAAATGGACGTTTAGAAGGAGGCAGTATCCAAAACCCTCCTGAGAACAGATTACCCTGTAGCCTGCCAAGCCAGTTCTCACGAGGTGCTGAAGACTTCCTTCAGACCGCCTACACTATTGGTGGCTCAGTCCAAAGGAATTATGAGGTGATCCATGGACAAGTTGAGGATCTAACACACTCACTCCCCACTTACAAAAGAAAAGCATTTTTTCAGACCTATTTCAATGAAAATGGAAATCCCTTTGCAGCATAACTTATATTCTAAAGGTATTTTAGCATTGCCATCCTGACCGCCGGAAAACTTCCATTTAAATGCTCAAGACTGTGATTGTATCTAGTCCTTCTATATCAGGTAAAAGCAAAGAAAACCCCAAAACTTTGAAGGGAAGCAAAAAAACTGCCTGATTGTGTCCTTCGTTCATTCAAACCATTATAGAGTGAATCAAAAATTCCAGCTGCAGTCCCCACTAACATTTCTCAAATGGGAGACACAAGTGGCCACATAACCATCAATGCAGCAAAACTTTTAACTACATTTTGTGCTAGTTTTAATAAATAAAGGAGATCATCTCCTCCCAATATTTAAATTGGCATTAGACTTGCCAATATATTGGAGAAATCTAAATCAACAGTGTATTGCATCAGAAAGGAGCTCTGAGAAATGAAAGGCAAGTGTTTCAAATGCTTCCAGTTATAGCATGGCACTGGAGAAGGTCAAATGCCCAAACAAGTTCCCTACAGAGAGACTTGTCATATCTGATGCTCTGAACATGAGGCACACACTTGCCTCACACGCTCAGGGCCAGGGAAACACACCTTGGATGATGGCAGCAGAGAAGGGACTCATGTCAGGGACAACGAGGCAGCTGCCTCTGTGGCCTGTGGAAGAGGGAGGCCATGACAGTGCCCTGTCTATGCCCGGAGCTGAAGCAGCCCCTGGGCAGAGCTGTCTGTGACGAGCTTTCTGCAGTCCACGTGTGGAGTACAACTAACTCGTCTGTGATGAGTCTGGCACACGTTTCCCATGGTGGTTGACTGTATTACATCAAGGGATTTCTGGTGTAGGGTGCTCCATTGAAAGCCAGAAGGAGAGGGCAGGTGGAAATGCTGCAGGTGGCACACTGGCCCCTCCTGAATGGCTGTGGTGGCTACACAGCTGTCCTGGGGAAAGGAATGCTCCTGTGCTGGGGGCACAGCACCCTGAGAGCTGGGCCTGGCTAACATGCCTGATAAAAGGCCTTTCCTCTCCAATTCAGGCAAGACAGAAGAGCAATTTATTGCAACAGGCCAATGGAACATCATATTGTTGTACTCAGTGGTTTTATTTTAGTGGCTCTTACATTCCCAACAAAGTTCAGAACTACACTGTGGAACGCACAAAAAAGCACTTCCAGGTCCAGGCAGAAAGATTAATAAACATTAGCCCCTCTACAAAGAAGGATTAAAGTATTCAGAGTCAAATCAGAAACCAAGACAGGGACAGCAGTTGAACCCAGATGTCTCAGGGTGAAGCAGGGTTTAAATACAAGATCCCTCTTCATACTTGTGCTGATCATACATTTCAGAACTCCAGCACTTGAGAATGAAATCTTACCTTTCTTACTGCTTTTGTCTAAGGAAGTCGAGAACCTCCTTCTGTCCTGTAGCCTCTGCCTGTAAGTAGAAACATGAATAAATCCTGCCATCCTGTGCACCAGGACATGCAAATACTCACTTGTGGGAATTACAACTATGTTACCACAAAATAATTAAAATCCAATTTAAATTTTAATTTCTCTAACATAGATGAGAAAATTCTCGCTCCAACTATCTATTACTTCCCAACAGCACCTGATTTGAGTTTGTACAAATTCTAATCCAGTTTAGAGTCCATGATGCAACACATATTTTTCCCAAATTAATATTATCCAAGAGCATGTGCTATTACTCAGCTAGCATATCCAGGGAGCACAGCTGTATGAACACTTACTACTTGTAGGGGATTCCGGCCATCATAACCAGTTTGCTCCAGGTTTGCACCAGCCAGGTACCAGGCATATAGCCCATCCATATCACCTTTAGCTGTAAGGCTGGAAAAAGAATAATTAATATTGGGTCTAAATATTTCAGTTAATTTCAAGGAGTTCCTGTGTCCTGTCAATGAGCTCAGCAGGCAAAGGCTGAACCAGGCTCAACATGGCTGCCAGGGTAGAGAGCTAAGGAACAATATTACAACAGCTTTGAAAGCTGAGCAAGCAACACAGCTTGATGAATGAGTTCCTTAAATTAATAGGGCTGTGCTATAAGTACTTACAACAGGCTAGTTTCACATAGTGGGTGTGACTATGACCAAAGGGGAAAAAAAAGTCACGCAGTTTCATATTTCACAACATAATATTTATCTCATGAAATGAGTTGGGGGGAGGGCAATGGCTAAATCAAGATGCAGCTGAGTGAGAGCACAAGCAGATGTGCCAGCAATCCACGGGACTTATTTAAAACCACTAAGAAACCCCCTTCACAAGTTTGCATAACTGGGTTTGCTATCTGTCCTTATGACATTAAGTACATTTATGTGGTATTATTTGGACAATAAGAAAACAATATTTGAGTGTTACAAAACAATTTGTAGGATTTAAATGGGAAGCAAGCAAAAAAAGAAAAAAGCTTTTCCAAGGTGACCTCTCTCTGCCACATGTAACAAGCAATAGAGAGGATCAGAATGAATCCTATACAAATAAGTGAGTTAAAGTTTCCAGAGGAATGCACACCAGATTATTTCTTTGCACATCTTCTGGTAGTCCCATCCACAATACTTAAGGTTTATTTTTAACTCTCATTTTGGTAAAAGAGCTAAGAGCCTGTACATATTCAAAATCATGCCAATCTGTACCAAGCCTCAAGACAGGCTGAACTGATGGGAAGGCTGGGAGGATGACCTTGAGTCTTCTCAGGATAGCAGCAGCATCTGTGAGGGTTTAGACCTGAGCTTGCCATGAGCTTGCAGATTGTTTCAGCAGAATCCTGCTGATAATCATCAAGTGAAGTTGAATCTCATTAAGAGAGGGGGCACCCTCCCCACCATTATTAAGTTCAGAGTTTGCTGACTTAATCAGAGCTTGCTGTGGGTGACAGGCACTGTGCTGGCAGCAGGGATGGAGATGGTGAGGAGCTCCTGGAGGTGATGATCAAGCCATGCAGACCTGGTGAAGAGTGGAGAAGGCTCAAAGATGCAAGGGGCAGTCAGGTAAACTCATAGAAGAAACCATGAAAGCAGGGCTTCAATGTTCACTTCTCTGCTAGGCTGAAATCACTTCTGTTGTTGATTAAATCGCTTAAGTACCTGAAAATATGTTTTCAGGGGAGTGGAAGCCTCTAATTGCAGCAGTCCCAGAGGCTGGGCACAAAAAGGGGAAAGCAGATTGTCTCTGTGTTCCTCTATGCAACCTCCAGGTGACCTACAGCTGAGGCCTTTGGGGGACAGGGAAGTTGTGGTGGGGTACTAAGAGGTTTAACAGTGCTTCAGTCTGGCATCATGAATGAAAGGATCAATAAATCATTAATGAAAACTGCCATCACAAAGTAAAAAGGCCCCTCAGAGCAATAAGGAAACAGAGGAAGGCAAAGGAGGTCCAACAGGAAGCTCAGTGGGAGGTTGGTATGGAAACTGCAGGAAAGAAATGAGCATTAATAAAGAAAAAGTGTAAGCATTGGTAAAGCAAAGAAATTGCTTAGCAGCCACTTCTGGAACATATCTTTGTTTACAAAGGTTAGTCTCTTGCTGTTAACACTGTAAGGTCACAGGCTAAGGAACAAACAAAAAGCCCACCTAGAGAGTTATGAGCATCACCAACACTGGACAGGAGAGCACTGTACTTGCCAAAGAGAATCTCAACATTCAGCCACGTGCAAAGGCTGAAACCATTTTGGTCAAAGACTTTCAGAAATATTACCAACCTACATACCCAGGCCACCTCAGCTACATCTCTGTAAGCAACAAACAAGGACTGATGCACTTACTTGAAAATTAACTGCCTAACAGCACCTATTCAGAAAGAGCAACTTAACCCTCACTGCAGATGTCAAAACTGTGGTCTCCTTCTGTGACATTAGAGCAGTCCAAATACACAGAAGTATCTTCAATTTTGCAGCAGCCATTTACTGTTCAAGTGAGAAGTTTATTCTATGGGGACTGTTCCCAGAGAACAAAAGGTGATGTAGCTTGTGAGAAAATTTAGATACCATTCTAAATAGAAGATACCTACTATTTACTAGATTGATTATCATCAAGAGCACTACAAAACATTTTCTCCAATTCCAGATTCCCATAGTCAAGCTGTACACATTTTTATTTCGTTTACACACAGGAACTGTACTTGATATACTCAAATATATACAGAGGACCTCTCGATTTACACTATGGGGACCATTGCTCTGTATTTGTCTCAAAGATATTTATGGCAGCAATTCCAGCTACAAGTGCAACCTCTAAGCAGTGAGTCCATCACTTTTATATAATGAAATGGTATAAAGATAGATTCAGTATACACTTAACAGGATGTTGAAAACCTGCTTTATTGATAAAGAGCTGTCTAACTCATTTTACTAAACTCTGATAGCTTTGCCAGCAGATAATCCCAGGCATCCTGCCTATCAGTACTTTTGCATTCAGAAAAAAATTATTATGTCTCCAGTTCACCGTTTCAGCAGGACTAATGCAGCCATGATGATGACAAAGCTAAGATACCAATAACAGTGACAGTGCTCTCTGTGTCTCCCACCACACAAACATCAAGCTGCAATTTAAGAGGTGCTCTGTTACACTCAGGGGACCAGAAGTGAAGCTTGTCAGCTCTCAGAAGGTTTATAAGGACAAGGGCCAATGCAGTTGTAGATTTGGGAAGTAAAACATACAGTGAAATGAAAAATTGGAGCTCCCTCCTGTCTCATGTACCAGGATTTCATCTTTCCCAGGGGACACAAAGCTGTGCTTTATCAACAATTCTCCTTTTTCACTGTCTATATGAAGTAATCAGGAGAGACTTTCTTTTTTTCAGGTGTGTCATCACCCTGACAGAGAGAAAAAAATTTTTCTTCTTTTTTTTTTAAGATGAAGATTGAAAAAAAAAAATAAAGTCCAGCACAAGGCATGGTTTACTCTCTCCTGAACACATTTGGGAGTGTTGTTCTTAGCTGAGACAGACAGATTTCCTTGAAAGACAGCAGGCAGTAGAAGCTTGGTCCTAATTCCTGCAGAGGCATATTTATTCTTCCTTCCCCAGCCTTACCCCCTGTTTATGTTCAACTGAAGAGGCATCTTATTCTGAAAAGTGGTGATTTTGAAAGGCTGCATCCTTGCATATCGTATCATACCATATCATACCATATCATATCATTTTATGAAGTCTACGAATATGAAAAAGAAAGCTGTTTTGGCTTTCTGCCCCTGCTTAATTCTGTGAAGTACAGACCTGAAGTACCTCAATCCTAAACAAGCTTTTTCCCTTTAAAAAAAAACACAAATCAACTGCTTACTAACTCCAGAAGCTTTCAGAGTAAGTCTGAGTGTCCCAATTTATCTCATCATGGTTTGGTTTTTCAGACAGATGACAGTACTACTGCAATACAAGAAGATATTCTGACATTTTTAACAGATTACTAACACTGAGATCTCATTTTGAAACAAAGCCATGAACCAGATACCAAACATCAACAAAGTGATTCTAAAACCGGACTAACACCTCTCACTTAATAAAAGACACCAGCAAATGAAACCATGAAAGATTTAATAACTCTGTGCATTTCCACTTCCTACACAGGAGTTCCCACTGATACAGTCCAGTTCTGGCTGGTACTCCTTTCCCTCTCAAACATTACCAATGCCAAAGGAACACATTTATTTTTATTTTATCTCCATAATCTTCCAACTGAACAATTCTATTATATTCTGAAATCATGAGTCTAAACAGAAGGAGGCTGAGGAGACTATTAGAACACAAAAATCACTATTTACAGTCTTTTGTAACAGTCTGTTTGAGGATTGGTAGGTAGCAAAGAGGGAAAAACATGCTTATGGTTTAATTCAGACAGAACTGCATGGGGGAAAAAAATTAAAGATAGCTAAGTGCAGGAACACAGAGCTTATCAGAAAGCAAGCAGCTTTATCCTTCCAAACCACAAGAACTTGACATACTGCCTTGGTGACAAATTTGTACTTGTAGGAATTGCAGCTTAAAGCACATTACAAGGCAGAACAAATGCAGGAAAATAGCTCCAATTAGACAGAGGGGAGATGTTATAAACAGCTGGTTCTATAAGCAGCTTGACCATGTGGACATGTTGACTGCCATGCAGGTGCCAGTGCCTGCAGAGAGAGCTTAAAATCAGGAGTTAAGAGAGAGGACAGAGGAGACAGACATGAGCCAGAGCATGCTGGAAAAATGAGTGTATCAGTAAGGTCATCTGAGGACACTGTAGAAGTATCAGAGATGTTTTGGCACAAGGACAAACACCAGCACCTCAGATTTAATAACTCTTAGGTATCTGAATAATGCTCTGTGGAGTAAGACAACTTTGTTAGAAATTGCTATTGCCAGGCCCTCTAAAACAGCAGAGCAGAGGACAAGCTTCAGCTCTGCAGGAGCAGGGCAGGAACCACCACTTCAGCACAGTCTCGAAGCCTGACCCCTGCCTGGTTCTGCTCCTGGGACAGGCCATGCATCTCCCATCAAGCAGATCCAGGTGCACAATGATCCCTACAAAGCTCTTCCAAACTGCATGAGAACCACATTTTGTTATTTTGTTTGAAGTACCTTTTTTCTCTTCCTGATGTTTTCTTCTTTTTTTGGACATATTACTGCCAGGTCAGCTAGCCAAACTGGTTCTGCATGTGCCACCAGGACTAAGCAAGGAGCCAATTTATTTGTAGAAGAATGTAATTCCCTAAACCACTCCTCTTGCCTTTTGGCAGAGGGAAACTGCACAAACCAAGGGTTTAGTTCTGTCCTATCACTTGCAGCGCCCTGGGAAGTGCATATTTTGACTCCATGGTAAAAGCCTTATTACCCAGTCTCCTCTGAGCATGTTATGACAATGGAAACACTCCAGCTAGTGCTCCTTAATTCCAGAATTACTCAAAGGACAGAGTCCAGTGTCTACACAGAACACACATAAGCTTTACCTTGACCTTGTTTTGTAGACATTATACAACCCTGGCTGGTCCCTGCAAGTCTCATGGTTTCCTGCCAAGTCCTGATGTAAAGGCCAGTACTCGGGGGTTTTTTGTTTGTTTTTCAAAAGAGAGAAGAGGAAATGAAGTAAAAAATACAAGTAATTTTTAGATATACATGAATCTTCTCACAATTTTCAAAGTAATTAGTAATTCAGGAGCAGTACTGGAAAAAATGAAATCTAACACCTATTTCTTTTTATAATACATATCCACATCATTATATAGTGAAAGCAAGTGTATGCAAAACCAGCTCTAAGATAATTATATCTTCTTAAAATTAAATACAGTGATGGTGAGCAGCTGATCACAACTAAATCAAATCTGTCTATTTGATTTGGTTATTTTTAAGAAGAGTACTATATACTAATCACAGTAGAAGGCATTCCAATATAAGTGAAAAGTGGACTTTATAACAATAAAAATTATGCATTTTGTGCAGCTTTATCTTTAAGAGAGATGTTACAAAATCACACCTTGAACAGTTTCTTTTCACCATTCCTCAGTAAAAGACTTTGGGGGAAAATGGGGTGTATATTTGCTTCCAGCTCACTTATCCTCACAATCCTCTCTACTTTGGAACTCCCTTAAGTTATTGGTGCTTTGAAACAGTTTATTCTTAATGTCATCACTTCACTTGTAGCCTTACTATTCATCTAGCACAGAAAGAGCCACCTCATGTGCCAGGGACCCAACTGTTTATTGAAAGTTCTCCATTTTTGAGTCTCCTCTGAAAAACCATTCCTCTCCACATCATTTTAGGGCCACCTCACCATATATCACATTTACCTGCAGAGTACTGTTCCAATGTCCTCCAAGTCATGGCTTGAAAGGTGTGCTCCTGTTTCTCGTAACAAGTTAATCACTGGTATGTGCCTTTATGAAAGGAATAGAAAAAAATGAGAAAGTGACTTGACCTGGTGTGGCTTTTTTCCCCCTGAATCCAGCATTGTCATATACACAAACAGTCAGTGAAAGTTCTTACATTCTATTTTCCACAATCACAGAATCAATTAATCTTTTCCAAGGTGACAGATGCAGTAAACAGTTTCCCTCCCTCTCAAAAACTCATTCACACACTAAGCTCAAGGAAGTGTTAAGTTCAGCTCTAAAAAGGAAAGGGGTGCATACCCTTCTCTTCCATGAATTCTTAGTATGTTTACCTTAGTGCTAGGTTAATTTAACTCTAGGAATATTAGTATATGAAATACATGCAAACAGGGAGAATATTTATTACATAGCATCATTCCTATCTTTTAGAGAATACAATGCTCATATAGATCAGTATTAAATAAAACATTGCAGATAAGCAATGAATCTTTATGTTAATGGAGAAGCCAATCAAATTTTTAGGGCTTCAAAAGGATGGTAAGAATTCTTATGAACCTCTGTCAAAAGTACATATTTTCCTAACTTCCTCCTCCCAACACCTTCATTATTTGTTTCTACCTGGAGACTTTAGGAGGTCTTCCTTGTCCTTTCCTTTGAGAAAAAGGGACAAATAGCACTACCAGGCAACACCTACACTTTAGTCAGATGCTCAAGAAACTCTATGGAAAGGCTGCTCTCTAAAGGTACTGTTGTGGGTAGAAAATAACATGACAAGTAAAAAATCTGCAAAATACCTTTTTCATAACTAACCTACTGGAAGGTTTAGAACTAGGTTTGAAAAGGAGGCAACAGAGTGCTCCTCTTCTAAACAACTGATATAGTTTACAAATTAAGCTCCAGAAAGAGCATGAGGACCCAGTAGATCAGGAATAGTTGCACAGTTCCTGTTTTAAGTTGCTATACTGTAACATTTCAAACTAAAGAAGTAGGCTTATAATATAACAGGAAACATATGAGCTTTTCCAACCCATTATGTAAAAGATCATCAGTTGTAATTAAAAATAAAAAAATAAGCTCCAATACACTTTCTGCTTAAGCACTTGGTGGTAGCCATAGGCCTTTCCCTTTTTGAATTGGACTAAACTACTTATCTAACCCCTCTGCTTCTTTTTAGGAAACTCCATCTTCAATCAGAAGTTACTTTACAGTTATCCATATAAAGCCTGTGTAAGCTTATATGTTTCATATAAGATCTTTAGTTTCTCAGCTAACCAAAGAACTGTACACGTACTGTAGGAATCACCTTGCTTTTCCAAACACAGGTTATTGACCCAAGGACACAGGTTTGGTGTTTTTTTAATTATTCTTTGTTACAATTGACAGCCAAAAAAAATTATATTCTTCCTATGCTTCATAGCAAAGCATTGCTGGAACAGCACATGCCTCAAGTTTGTTCAGTTATCTAAAATATTCTCTCAGGTGGGTCCCTTATGACGTGGCTCGTCATCCACAAGCATCTCCTTGAGCCAGCAAATAATGGCATGGTCTCCAACTTTTCAATCTGTGGTGAAGAATTAATTCTACATGTATGAATTTTTTAATTTTTAGTCTTAAGCCAAACAGTAATTAGCTGAAATGAAATTTGACCTGAAATAAATTAATGTAGAACGTGTCTGTTCACTCTCACTGGGTACTGAACAGAACATGGGGAGTGTCTGTTTACTCTCCAAGGACTGCCCTGGAGTATTCCTCATTTCCCACCTTATATAGGAAATCACAGCATGAAATGAGCACTTTTTAAAATAAAAGCTTTGCTGTGGGACAGCACTAGAAGATAAAAGGCTGCAATGCATTTGATGTTGGGTGGATCTTCTCTCAGTGTGCTCCCCCTATGAGGTCTGTATCTCTGGATACTAGCAACAAGTTATGTTTTCTCTTCCTGTTGTAACTATTTACTCCTTACTGGAAGGAAGATTCTCTCCAGAAAGCCCTTCACATCCCACTCACACCACACAACTATTACTGCTCTGAGTAGGACTCTGTAAATCTTTGGTATAGACAGATTTGGGATCATTTACCCCGCTCAATTAATACAGCAAATTTAAACAAGGAAAAAAAAAAAGTGGCTTGAAATAAATTAAATTTGTGAGCATTGTAACTGATAGTGTTTACAACAAATGCTTACAATAAAGCATTTCTAAACAGAAGTACAATGTCCTCATGAGTCATTCAAAGTCCCATTTCTTGGTACAGTGGGAAGAAGTGCTGTGCACTACTTGTTGAAGACAGGGCAAGGAAGAGTAGGGACAAAGAGTAATGCAAAGTTTAAAAGTGTCAGATTTAGTACTGTGGCTATGAAGTGCAGATCAGTCCAAGAAAGCAAATAGACCACCTCTGACATTCCCACTGCTCAACGTGGAAACTATGCAAGAGGCAAGTCGCACTGCAGCTTGTTCCTACTTGCACCCAAACACCATCTACATTCTGAACAAACTTAAGCCCTCTCCAGAGCACCACTTCTGCTGTCTTGTACCTTCCACAAGGGCATTATTCATATCTCAAGAGGCTGGCTGTGAATTTTCTGATACTGTTATGCCTTAGGCACATGAGAGGTATTGGTCTTTAGAAATTGTTTCTTTAAGTGCTGCTCTCCTGTGGCTTTACAAAAGCCTCATAAGGATCACAGCTGAGCTGATCTGAAGTTCAGGTGATGTCATGAGCCACAAACCTCTTGGGAATGGTTCAAATGCAATTCCTGTTATAAAATGACAGCACGAAACCAAGAGCAGAGGAACTGCTGGACAGTCAAAACTCAAGGTGCAGAGGGATGGCAACATCCTCATGTCAGCCCTGGCTTGCACAGCTCTGTGCCCAGTCTAGCCACATAAGCACTGCCATCTATGAGGTGTTCCTGACTTGTCCTTTTCTTAGCGTGTTCTGTCACCAAACTGTGGCTCTTGGTCAGGCACAGGCTGTAAAAATAATATTATTCTGCATATGTTACTTGAGACAGCCTTTTGATAGTATCAGTTATTCATCCCTCTCTGAAGGAAAAAACAAATAGACAAAAGGTGTTTCTAGTGTCTCCTACCTGCTAGGTTCCATTGTTGGTAACACTGGACATTAAAACTTGAGTGTACACTAATATCTTAATATATTAACAGCAGAACATCTGAAATGGTGCAGTCTTCAATGTTCAGCACTATGAGCAGAGTTTGAGTTCCAGGTAAAGACATCCACACTCTTACCAGTTCATGAGGGCTCTGGATTCACAGGAATCCAGGCTCTGCACAGTACCTATCATCACAGGCCCTCACCTGGCAGACACTTATTAAAAGTGAACCAACTTCAAAAGGGATGAATCATACATGTGAAATTAACACACATGTAAGAGTTTGCAGGATTTGGGCCTTAGGGTGCACACCTTCCACAAACTCTCTTTAAAGAAATGCAGGTGTAATGTGTATCCAAACTTGACTGGCTTCATTCTTTTTCATGCTAGCTACCCTGGCAACCAGAATGGTTATGGCAGGATCAGCTTAGTTTCACTTGTTCGGTTTTCTGCATGGTATCAGTGGGAATTTTATGCTCATACACTGTAAGGATAGGCTTCAGTGTGCTTTTTGGAGTCAGTGGTGGTTAGATATTCTCTCTGCCTTAGATTTCCTGAAGTAATGTAAATGTAACCTTGCAAAATATCATGTATTTAAATTCATATTTATGTGGGAGGTAATTTTACTACCTCTAATCTGATGTTCTCACAGCACTGTATGAGCAACTCCCCATTTTCAACCTTTTACCACTGCTCTACAAGTAAATGGAAGCACTTTTACTACTTAAAATATACACAATTTTTATTCAAGACATTTTCCTGCTTAGAGAGTTTCTATTATTAAAAAAATATTATTCTATTGTTTTGAAAATGAATTATCCCTTAAGGGTGTTGTAAGAAATTAAAGGAATGCTACTTATTTTGATATGTCAAGCAACTGGCCTAAATTAACAGTGGTCTGTTTAGCTTCATGCATAAAGTGAGTGAGACTACAGGCAAATTGCAGAGTTACAAATGAAAAAGCGGAAATGCAGTAGTTTATTTCTAGTTTAGAAAGAAACAAAGAAAGAGTCACTTCAAGTCAAAAAATTTAAGAGACTATTATTGACATAAATCAAGTCACTGGTCTATCAATTGACAGTGCTATGTTAAGAAGCTTTTAAGAAGAGACATAACTCCTGATCATCTTTAAAAATTATTAAATGCAAGAGAGGAATCAGTCATCGTTATATAGGTTTGCATGCTGGTTAAAAGGCAAGCCACTGAGAAATGTAAAATAAAAGACTGGAAGAAAGCTATTTTTAAGATGAGTGGATACTGTATTGCAGTTAAATGCCAATTCAACAAATATTAATTCTCAGAAAATGGGATTAAGCTGATGCAATCATCAGTAAAATTGAGAGAGTTACAATATTAAACAGTTTCAAGCGTTGACTACTCATTATCATCAGTTTTCCCCCCCACCTCTTTCCTCTCTGCCACTTTCTATCAGGATAATCTTTTCACTTTCAGCTTGCAAGTGTTTAATAAATAGAATTTAAATACTTCTGTAGCAGAAATCTTTTTAGTGGGTATCTAATTACACACATATACAGATGTCTGCTCCTTAGCATTCTCTTTTATATGCTTACCAGTATGAAATGCAATGTGAGTACACAACAGATCATAAATACACATTTATGAGATTAGTTCTAAGTCAACTCTTCCTCTCATTCCAATAGTAGAAACAAAAAGAGAAACTGAAAATGGTTATGGTGCAGTTTCCTTTTACAGTTCCCTGCATCAAAATGGGTGTGCAGTTTTAAAGAGCTTAAGAGTTATAGTAGGAGTCTAATATAGGAGTGGCAATTCTAAGGAATCCAAACAACAAGCTCATGTGAAATTCCTCAGGCGGTAGATGGGTGTGGTAAAAAGGGTAGGTGCCTGATTTGCAGGAACATCTAATAGTATCTACTGCTTTAGCATTTTCTCACATTGGACCAGAGCCACCTCTATTCAACTCCAAGGTTATTTGTTTGATTTGCTGTTGGGCTTGTTTTTGCTTTAAGTCTGCAGAGCTTATATATTCATGAGGTAAAGCAACAGCCACAAAGCCGTTCGGGACCATGCAGGAGGAATGGCAATAGCACAGCACGGCCATGCTGGACTCCAGGTCTCACAGTCACAGAGCCTGGTGGGTTTTCTACACCTGCTCTTTGAGACAGAAGAAGCCTTCAAGCTATTTCTGCAGCTCGTGGTAATCCAGGACTGTCAGACCTCCCAGGGAGCTGACTCCAGCTTGACAGACCAGGGGAACCTGTCAGCATTAGAAAGCTGTAGAAATATTTGAGGACATTCATCCATGAAGACCATGAAAATTCAATCACTCCAAGTTCCTTTACAGAAAAAAATGGGTTTTCTCCTGCCATAATACAGACTGAATATGAGATAAGGAACTGAAAGTGGATCAAAGACAAGGAGAGATTATGGTGTGCAGCTTCTAACATGCTGGAAGACCAAGGACTCTATGAATCCCCAGGCTACACAAACTAAATCTTAAAAAATTAAATTCTGATGACTGATAACTTTTATATTCTGTGCTATGGCCATTCCTTAGGACTACACAACATGGAGGAGACCAGTAAAGTGCAAGTCCATGACTACCATTCAAGAACTGCTGACATTCATAACAGCAGGAAGAGGAAATCCACAAAGCAGGCAAAGCCATGCAACCATCCCATATAATTATGAGTGGGTGGAAGAAAAAATCAAAAAACCAGACATCCAGCAAGAGACTCAGGAAAGCACTGGTGGAAGGGAAAGATTAAAACATGTCAACCTACCAGTATATTTTATGCCAATTGAAACAGTCTGGTCTTGATGAGAAAGGGAAGGGCAGAAAGAAAACAGACAGCCCATGGTCCTGCACTCCTGACAGTCAAAAGGAGTGATCAGTTCAGCTCTGTTTTATATGGAAGCTTCAGAATAAAGAGAGGAGCCCTGAAATTATGGACAAAGTCTTGGCAGGAGAACAGCAATAATTACCTTATGCTAAAATTCTGCATGCATACCAAGTTGTTTGCTTTCATTCCACATTATTTTAAAAATCTTTTCACTTAGGCTAGTCACATCCTTTGAAATGAGCTGATATGTGTTATTTTAACTGCTGTCATTTACACATGACTGCTGAGACAAGATAAGACGAGGATGCAGGATGGATGGGCTTGAAATCCAAAATGACAGAAGGTTTATAAACTTTATACAGAAGTTAAATTGTTAAATTGTTAAATTGTTACCTGAACTTGATGGCATTCATCAGTGGCGTAGATCCATATCTGTCTCTGGCATAAACAGTCGCGCCAGACGTCAACAAATACTCAACTAAGGGCAGATGCCCTTCAGAGGCTGCAATGTGGAGTGGAGTTCGGCCGTCGTAGTCTCCACAGCTCAGGTTTCCACCCTACAAAAAGACATATTCTTCACATGCCAAAAAGATAATGGCTGCACATTAAGTTGTTGCAAACTGTGGATGTATACACCACATTTTAATTCTGCCACCAAATTGTTAAGCCTGTAAAACTTGAAGTTTATCTTGCAGCACTGTTTTAGTGCCAATAAAGATATTTATTCCACCTCCTGCATGTTTCCTGCTGGGATATGCTCTTTATTACAGCACACCATACAGCAGCTTTGTGCCCACAGACTGCTAATTTTTCTTGTCTTAGTTAATTCTTACTTTCAAGATATATTTATCCTTTCTTGAGGCCCATTACCAAAATCTCAATAGTAGGGTAATCCAAGGCAAAGAGGGGAATAAAAAAAAAAAAGAGATGACAGGGGAATGCCTGTCTCTTCTTCAGGTATAACCAAAGTTAGAGCTTTGGGGAGAGCCAGAAATCCTGAACTAGAACTGCACTGTGTTTTGCTTATATATAATTTTCAAGTTTTTTTTTTAATCCTGACAGATTTACATCCTAAAGGTGGATACTGTGAATATGCATAAAGAAAGTTAAATGAAGAGAAAGCAGCACAAATCATTTTAAAATGTTCCAAAGTTAGCAGATATGAACTTGCATTTTAATCTGCCTGTATTTTCACTGTTCAAAAGAAAATGTAAACAGCTGAAAATCAGAGAGGAAAAAGAGCACACCAGTTCTGAAAGGCAAAGACCAAGAAGTCCAGAAACCACTTGTAACAGTCACAGCACCTTGACTCTAAAACTTAGGTTGTCACTTTCCATGAGCATGGCTCCCTACCATCAATTACAGCTCTTTTTAAAAATGAACATTTTGTACACACTGTTCATTTTACGTTACCATTTCTGCTATGGCTCTTAGTGCATCTATGTCACCCAGTTTTGCTGCAGCACAAGCCAAAGGTGGAATTAATGCATCTCGTACAGCTTCTAACTCCTGAGAAACAAATAAAATTAAACATTTAATATCAGCCTCGCCTCTAATGTGATTGACACCCAAGTCATAAAAACACTGCCCTTGCTTTCATGTAAAGTCTCCAAATCAGTCATTTGGATATTTAGAAATGGTAGCATTTAGTTCTTAGAAGGAAAGAAGTCTCATGTTTATGTTACACTTTGTCAGTCTCACATCCATAAGATTTATATTCCTCCCTGGCAACACTACAAGTACCTGATATCTTTATAAACCATTTAAGGTGAACACACTAATTGCCATCTCTGTACTGCCACAGTACTGTGCCACCAGCACAGTAAGAGAAACAGCACTGGTGGGAGTTGGGAAAGACCATATAGTCCTTTATCCTCAAGACTGGATCAATTTTATTAAAGTGATTCCTCAGATATTTGTGTAACCTGTCCTTTCAAACCTAAACTGACAAGCCTCGTAGGCCCCCTGAATATTCTCCCATTTCTCATTCTTACTTAAGAAGAACTAAAGAATACATTCAGTATTCATTAGTTAATAAAAATCCCATCTTCCCTGAACCTAATTCAAGAGAAAAGTGAATATCTGTACAACCAGTACTGTATTATCTAATTTATATTTATATTATATTTTCTAATTGGGAGGGACTAATACTAAACACCACAAATTACACTTGTGTAATGCTTCCTTAGTGTCAGCCTTCTATGACTGCATGTACAATTAAGCTGTTTTACCCATTTTTATTTGGATTGCTCTAAACTGTCAATATACTTGACCACAAAAATATAAAGCACTTCTTCATATCATTGATACCCTGAGTTACAGCATCTGTCTGAGGCTTGTTATTGCAACCAGCCAGCCAAGAAAATAAACCCAAGATGGTGCTACAAAATGGGGGGAAAAAAAGTTAGTAAGTTTCTAATTAAAAACATTTTAGTTATATGATTGTCATTGTGTTCTTTCTCCCTAACTCTATATTCCAATTTTCTTTCAGCTTTGCTGTTAATCTTTAATCTAGGCTCATTTAACTTAGTTTACAGCTTTACATGATATTAATTTTTAATATTTAAGTATATACCTCCTTGCTGCTGATACTTAGAGATTTGGCAATCACTTGAATAAACTTGCTATCTCTCAAAGAGATCTTGGCTCCTGTGGGTACAACAGTCATTTCTCCTCTTAGATTCTCACTCAGCATCTGAAAAGCAAGCAATCAAACCCTTTGTTAGCAGAGGAAAAATATGGTGGTAGTCTAATAAAAAAACCTTAGAATCAAGTTAGAAAATTGTTTGGAGGAATTATGGAAACTAATTGAATGCAGACAAAAGATTAAAGAAATAGTTACTGTCCCATGCAGACTGCACGTTTT
Organism: Lanius collurio; assembly: GCA_020086605.1. Classification (NCBI taxonomy): domain Eukaryota; kingdom Metazoa; phylum Chordata; class Aves; order Passeriformes; family Laniidae; genus Lanius; species Lanius collurio. The sequence goes on from JACBWW010000004.1 coordinate 4,487,364, forward strand.
AAAAGACAAAGGAGGGAGAGAGACAGGCAAACAAAACTTTCTTCCAAAGCAAAGAAAACCAAAATAAGCACATAACAAAACACCCCAATTTTTAGAATATGCAGACAAAAGTTCCCTAGTGGGGTAAGCTGCAGCCTACTTAAAAACACAAAGATAATGACTAATGAGCAGAGTGAGGCTTAAGACCAGAATATTCTGAAATGCTGCCTTTTGCCAGCATTCACAAACCTCAAGACTCCTACACAGACTGTGTACATAGACCTCAAAACAAAACCCAGTGCTGCCTGTAGACAGTCATGTATTTCCATGGGTTTTCAAACAGCTCCATCATCCCCGATTCTGTAAAAATTCGGACATAGATCTAGCTTTGAATGCAAAAAATCTACAGTAGTACCAGTTATTCAGTACCCAAACAGGCATGTAACAGTTTGCAGGATGGGTGCCTCCAATATAACTGGGAAAACAACCCAAATCAAAATGCAAAAAGGTCAGCCAATTCATGTGTACAAAGTACTTGAATAGGGCAATAAAGAAATGAAAATACTCTAAAAAAACCGATTCTGGGAAACTTGGAAAACACAGATAGAAGCAAGTCATAAAGAAAAAGCAACTACTTTTCTTCAATTCTGACAATTTTACATACTGGCACTCTTTCATGAAAGGTTGCTGATGCAGCTATAAAGCACATAGTTATTTCAATTAGAATTTTAAAAAGCAGGATTGTGAAAGTTTGCAAGAAACAGATGTGATGTTGGCAGGAGGAATGCCCCAGGTTTACTTATGTCTAGGCATGCCCTTTTATTAAAAAACACCCTCCAAGAGCTGACAGCACCATAGCTGTCTGCTGGAAGAGTCCCTACCAACTGAGGATACCAACTGCTTTGGCACACTTTTAGAATTTGACACATTGAGATCATTGCTTTACACAGGTAACCTTAGCAATTGGCACCTGTGCTAAATGCACCCAGTGCAAAGCCCTGTGTGCCTTATTCAGTCCAACCAGCTCTTCAGACATTAGTATGTGTCTGGGGGCACATTCCTTGCTCTTCATGTTGAAAGAGAATCCTAAAATAACCACGCCAGCTTCAGGAGAGCTTCTGTCTCTTGGGAGACTATTGTTTGGTGATATGTTTAGCTGAAGATATTGCCACAGACAACATATTTCCAGGCTTTCTTCTTCTCCTGGTCTCTATAACTCATTCCTGCCCAGGAAATGCAGCATGCTGTTCCTTTAGTTGTGCCAGCACAATTGTTTGTGGGTCAGTACAATGAGTCAAATGAGGAAACCAATCCTGCATAACTCAAAGAAATTGCAGAAGTTATTTTGTTTTTCAAACCATATAAAGGAGGTCCAGCATATCACCACATAAAAACTGTGCAGCACAATCGAAAGGGCAGCACATAAAAATACAGAATTATCTTGTGACGTGGTACCTGTAACACCTTATCATCAAATCCTCACCTAAATAAGCCAGCTATCTCACCTCAGCAAACTGGATCTCAAATTAAGTTTTAACTCACACACCCAGGCAAGAAGCCAGCTGGGAAGGTTTCTCCTGTCCCAGGTCAAATAATCCTCTGTGCAAGAAGATTAAAGTCTGCATTAAAAAAAAAAAAAAGACAAACAAGCTAGTGCGTGTGGCTTCCAGGGTGAGTGAGTGTGCCAAAGGGTATCAGTGGTGAGCTGGGGTTTCTGAAGTGCAAATGCACAAACACATCCAATACCCCTGCTCCTCACAGCACTGTGTCTCCTGCCAGGCATGGCCTTGCACAGAGCATGTTCTGGGCATCCTCACCAAAGACACACACAGCTCCTCCTCCTCCCATTTCTCAGAGCCAGGGCTTTAGCAAACAACTGCAAGTTCAGAGGCTGAAACTGTGTCTAAGCACGGTAAGTGGGACTTCCAGCCACCACACTTAGGATCACAGGTATCCAAATATGTTTGTCTCAAGAGCTGCTACTCTTGAATATGGTTGGAAGATGTGGAGCATGAAATAATGATCAGGTTTGTTATGGTTTTAATAAAAGCAAAGCACCAACATGTGCCTACAGTGTTAAGTCTGGGGAATGACTCATCATGATGTCATCTCCCAAAGTGTCAGGATTAAGATTTCACTACATATAAACACAGAAATTCATGCATTTCTGCAGACTGCTGCTCCCTAATTCATAGCTCTATGTTCCTTGTGTAAAAGGAATATATTAAACAGCTTTGTAACTTGCAGGAAAAAAGGTCTTGATTAAGCAGCCAATGAACAGTCAGAACCTTGTTAAAGGGGCTCTGATTTTAAAAGCAGTTACAACTGGTTCTAGAATAATCCTCTACTTTTTATGTATAAAGTGTATCTCATCTTAGAGAAATAGAATCTAATACTGTTATGAGTAATGCAATAAAGGAAGAGGCTGTAAGCAATATTTATTTTCAGAATAAATATTTCATTTGTGTGAATGAGTCTGGGATAAAATCTTCACCACATTAAGATCAGTGACAAGATCTTTGCTGACTTCAGTAGGGTTGGGATTCTGTCTCCCATAAGAATTTCCACATAGAATTTTCAGTACAGCAGTGTCCAAGCTAGACTACTAACATTTAAACATGGCATTTTTTTGGCTCAGTGATGGTCTTCACCTGACTTATGTAGAGAATTCTTTTCTCTCCCAATCTTTATACATTTGTTTGCTTAATAGTATCTTCCATAAAAAAAACAACAACCAAAAAAACAACAAACAAAAAAAAATGGGCTGTTCACATTATGGCACTGGAACCAATTGCTTTTAAATGCAAGAGAGAAGCTCAAGACATGAAGCTAAGCAGAAGTTAGCACAGTAGATGAGGAATTTAAAGTCTTTCAAGGTCACACTGAAATATTTACCTGCCTCTTCTCCTCCCAGCTAAGGTCTCTCTTGCTGAGCGTGTATGACAATTTAGTTAGGGCTGCCTCTGGTGTCATATCACCTCCAGGAATTACTCCAGCATCAGCGAGAGTCTGAATAAAAAGGAATAATGATTCTAATTAGCATAGCATTCAGAAATACCTCCACATACAGAGAAGGTGTTTGAAAGATGAGTAGCTTACAGAATACAGGGTGCAGCCGAGCCTCCACTCTCTTGCTCCTCCTACTGCCACTGTAATTTTTGTACTTTCAGTTATCAAATACCAAGCAAATACTAGAGCAATCAGAATAAAGATGACTTTTACTTTAAATTCCTTTTCATGCAATAATGCTGAAGAATTCCACCAAATGCTTGCCATGGTTGCTTACTCTGCTAAAAGGGAAAGGTTACAGGTCTGTATCAGCTATCTGCAGAGTTGTCAGATTTCCTTTATTGAAAAGCTGCAGTTACTCTGTTTTAACCCAGTGGCATTTTGAACACTGCCAAGTAGGCTGTTCTCACACAGACATATTTACCATTCTTTTATGGGGCATTGCTTTGGATGAATTCCAGCAGTACAGCCTGCTCACAGTGGGAGTGCTTTCAGATTCTTTCAGGCTGCGCTAGCAGTGTATGATTTAGAAGATACAACTAAAATACGTAATTTACACAGCTCTGACAAGAACAACTGAAAAAGATGACCTTTTCAACTTATCTTTATGGTAGTTTAAAAAAATAAACTGTCTGAACAAAAGCAAAAAAGAAGCATCATTGCTATGATCAGGAAGCGTTGTAAGTGTACAAGACAGCAAAGACAAAGGAGGTTTCAGATCTCTTGTCACTAAACTGTACCTGGGCAAATCACAAATCACCTTCTTTGCCATAATGTGTTGCCTCACAGTTAAGCAGCTTGAACTAAGTTCTTTACACTGCATTTTACTTATAAATACCTTGTATACAAACTTCAGCTTCAAAACTTACTGTGGCTTAACTAATATTTTCAGCAAGATATGGAGCCTTAATTAGCTCATTAAGCACCTCCAAGAGACCCAGAGTAACATTTTTTGAAGTCCTATGGGAAAACATGTACAGAGAAGGTGAGAAATTGTTTCTGTACTGCAAAGCTAACCAAAGAACAGTTAGGGCTTTTTCAGCGGGTTTGTGAAAGAGGAGGAGGAAGAGATTTCCCAGCTTCCTTCCTATACCTAAAGTCCCCTCAATTACAAGTTTCTACTGCGTAGATGGATCAGAGGCCAGACATTTAGTTAATTAAAACAAACACTTCAAGGGAAGCCAGGGACTCAGCTGACCTATGTGACTAGCTTGAATGAGTAAAAACTGGACCAGCCATGTGAAAAGACTTTTGAAATATTTCATTTAAAGAAAAATCAAAGTAAAATTAACATTATAGCAACTTTACAGCACTCACTTCCTCCACTGAGAAGTTCCTCATGAAAAGGAGAAGGCAGTGAAAGAACAAGCATGAAGTAATTCCGTAGGACTTGGCTTGTTCACTGCTCTCCTCAAAAGATGCCAAGAAAACAGCCTCCAACAACTGATGCTGAAGCAACATAGTACAAACCCCATTTAAAAAATGGAAGCCAGAAGGGAACAAGTTTCCACACAGCCTTAAAGTGGTTCACTAAGACCTGAGAGGAATCTTTTAATTCAGCATATCAACAGCCTGAATCAGAGTGTGAAAATCTGAAGAATTGGAGAATCTTTAAACCAGAGCATAGAAAAAGGGTTTTTTTTTCTTCTTTCCACACATTTTATCAGTTCATTTCAAGCAGAAGATCACATAAAACCTAGGCTTCGTTTTCATGTTGTTTTTCAAATATAAATTTGGTATCTTTTGTCAACTTAACTGCTTTCTTCCTTCTGAGTGATCTGTTCTATACAATCTACATATTCCTACAGTATTTGCTACAGAGCATGGGATCTTAGCAAAAGTCACTAATTCTCAAAATATTTCCATTAAGTTATGCAAAAGTTTTACCAACATCTAAATAATTGCCCATATCAGAAAATACCAAGTCTGGATACTAGGGAGATATAAAGAAAATATTTCAATCTCCTTTTCTTTCTCCTCAAAACAGAATTTGTGCAAATATTATCTAAAGCTGTGTCAAAACCAAATCTAAAAGAGGCAGATTTCAGCACCAGACCAGGGAATTTAGGTTTGCCATGCAGTCAAAAAAGAGGCTGGCTCTGCCAGACAGGTGGCTGCTCCCAGCAAAACCAGGTGTCCAAGGCAGAGGCATGAGTCACCCTCTGGTAGTGCTTCTTGGGTATTTAATGGCTGGTCCTTTTCTAAAGGCCAGTTTAACCAGCTTCCCTCACACTAATACATGCAGCACATGTTCTTATATGGCTTTGTGCTCTTATTAGTCCCAGTGATGTTGTGTCTTGGTACACAGCTGAGAAACGCACTATAAAATGTCCTGAATATTAACAGTATGTACACAAAACCTGCTTTAAGCCAACCCTCATGGCTTAAACTAAACTGATTTCCATTCTTCAATACAGACAATTCCTTAGATACTGTTCTCCAATCTTGCCCTGAATTCAGTTGTACTTCCAGTCAAATAAAGAACTGGGATTTGGAATATTGCTTGCATCTACAGGCTTTCTTCATGCTCCTACATTGTAGCTAAGCAACTGTTATTCTATCAAATACTCCTTTATTTGATCATCTGACCCCTAAGCTAGCTTTTAGCTCAATGGAATCCCTCTGAGAGAGATACTACAAATCTAATGCAAAGTATCCTACAGTGCTGCACATGACAGGAGTGAGCAATCACTAATTTGGGATTTGAGCTGACTGTTTTGACCATTCAGACCAGGAGTAACAGGATCTTGTTTGTAGATATCTGCTTAAGTGCCTCCAGTATAAGATTTTTCAGATGTAGTTATTTTATGAGCAACAACTTTACAGTTAATAAACCTGGATTTATACACTGGGACTACTGGAAGTTTACAATCAAGTTGTATCAGTGGGATGTTTCTTTTACACAGCAGTGGAGAATGAAGTGGGTGCACACCCCTCACCTGCCCTGTTGCATAGACAGTTTTAACAGCCCCACGTAAGCACTGGGTGCAGTTCAGAATCACCACTTTGCGTTCAGCCGCTCTCCTCAGTTCTTCCACCAAATCTTCTCTCTTGTCGGGGGCATTGCCACTTCCATAAGTCTCGAGTACTATGCCCTCAATTGGAGGCTGAAGAAATGCCTTCACCTGTTTAAAAAAAAAAAGACAGGGAAGAGAGACAAAAGGTATGCTTAAGTCATCCTGAAATTTTCCACGTATGGCACAGCATTTTTGAAAATGGTCTATTCTGGCTATGGTTTTACAGGCTCTTATGCCATATAGTCTTCTCATACCCTTCAGTGCTTCCCTTTTGCAAAAACTGAGACTGTAGAATAACCTTTACAAATATGAGACTTTCCCTCTCTGGCTTCCTTCAAAATTTCTAGAGGGTTAGATTTTAAAATAAACTGTTTTGTACAGTCATTACCTGATGTGAAAAAGGATGCTATTGTTCAAGTGCAATTAACAGGCTATACTGTTGCACCACTGTTTGGTGCAACAAAAAGGTACATTTACACTTATGAAATAAATTTTGAATTATTACCTGAGATCAGAACTCCACACCCCTGCCCAGATTTTTTTGCATTAGCGAAGAGTTTTGCCAACCAACGTCTGCCCAAGAGACAGAACGTTTCACCTTTCAGGAAAGAACATTCTAATAAAGCATGAAGTTTTTTTAACCCAAAACCAAACTGATTTAACTCAGAGACACTAATACATTCTAAGCCAGTTGATATTGAAATAGATATTGTGCATCACTGTAAGAGAATGCGTAGCAAAGTTCTCTTCCTAGAAACATGTAATTTCAACAACCTAGACATTTCCTTACTGATCACATATGCTAAATGCAATACACTGTAAACCCCCATGAGGCTAACTATGCAGTTGGAGTTTTATTGCAAATATACCACCCCTCTGTCTTTCCATCTGTTCATATTCACCTAAAAAGAATGGTGATATAATTGGGGAGTGTTGCTTAAACTACTGGATTCAATTTAAGACAGCAAGAACCACAAAAGACCCGTCAATTTAATGGAACTAATATTAGACAAAAATTTATAGACTAATTTACCTAGAATCACAGTCTGCAAAATAATTTCTAAAGGCAAAAAAATCCCACTTCTCATTTTCAACAGCAAAATCTCACTTTTCATTTTCAGCTCTGTATGAATGCTGAGGGTCATGTCAACCATCAGTGTGAGTCAAAATGAACCTTAAAAAAGAAGCAGGAGTTGTACAAATAATCACACTCCACCCAACATATTGTCTATTTTTTGACAAGATATCTATTAATATGTCTCAGTATGCAGCAGGAGAATATCTCCCTAGTCACTGTAGCTTGCACCTGTCTAGAAAACCACACTTGACCTATTTATAAACTCTGATAAAAAAATTAATTGTAAGTTTCAGAGCCCAGGCAGTTCATACAAAAGATAATTTGAAAAGCTTTTATCAATCATAATCAGTCTTTGAATGCCCTGATATTTTACCAAAATGCTTATCTGAATGCAGATCCTTTCCCTTCCCTCCAAAACCCCAGCCATTGCCCCAAACAATGCAGCTTTCCTACACATATTTCAACATCATTTCACTCATTTCCAAAATGAAGTGGTGACACTTACAGCAGCAGCGGTGATTCCTGGGAAGATCCGCAGAAGTCCAACATTCCTGTTCATATTGGTGTGAACTCGGAATTTCTTTTTGGTATTGGCTCTCCAAACTGTTTCCCAGTTTACTATTAAAAGAAATAGCCTTTTCAATTTAAGACATACTGCTGCATTGCAACAACACAGTGTTCAGTACACTTGTAGTACTTCATGCTTACAAGTCTCTTAGGCAGGGGATTCATGAAAGACAATGTATTTTTTAAAGAGGAAATGACAGTCCATTTAAGACAGAAGAGTTAGCAGCTGGTCTGCCATAGGTGAGGTATTTACTTGTCATACACTAACCTGAACTTCACTGTTATGTAGCTGGCCTTATACAAGCTGGATTCATGTTTGGAAAACAAACCTGGATCTTCTGAGACGTAAGAGATGACAAATGCAGTTACTGTTGCTGCTAATCACCTCCAGAGTTTATTAGGTAGTTATTAACGATTAAATAAAATAGCAAGGATTCAATTAACTCTGATTATGCATTTAGAGCCAGAAGCCAGCTGTTTAACTAATAGTTTGTGTTGCATTATTAGAAGCCAAGTCATACATTATTGATTTCAAAATTTTACTACTTCAGTGTAGGAGTGCAGCATTGGTAGTGCTGATGGCTCCTACGAGGCAGGGGAAAAGGTTTAACAAACAGCAGCCAACAGCTCAGAGCATTGTGCCTCCATGAAAATAGACCATGCTGTAAAGCTGCCTGCTTCCCCTTCATGAGTTAAGCTTTTGAGATTTTGGAGAAACTCCCAAGCAGCAAGACAGATAAAAGATCTGCGTGCATAATACTGACTTGCTCTCAGCCATGCACAGAGTTGCTCACACCAATTACTGTTGCAATTTCTTGTAATCAGCAGACAGCCACTTACCAAAAAAAAAAAAAAAATCAAGAGTAAATTTAAAAGCCTTTATTGAAGCCTGCTCTATTGGCACATTACCAGAGATACTAAAAACTACACAATCCATTAAGTTGGGACAAAAAATAGCAGTCTCCTATAAGACTCTATGAACTTTCCTTCCCTGTCAGCAACTAGAGCCTCTGTTCTTTCTAAAAAATGCCATTTGCCATTAAACAGGTCACAAGCAGTGGGCTTGGCATTTTTTTTGTCCAACCAGTCACACTTCAGCACATGGATTCCTACTGCCTAGAGAATAGAAGTATAGAGCATTTCTGCAGCTTCTTTCTTTCTGAGAAGCTGTCCAGCATGATTCTGAAACCACCTGGCTGGACTTGTTATCCAGGTGGCTCTCAAAGGCCTCTGGGAGCTTGCCAGAGCCATTTAGAGACCTGCAGGAGGAACTCAGGTTAAGTGCAGAGCTTGTGCATTTGTTCTGCATGAGGTTCACAGGCCTGGCTGACCATATTCAACATGAGCACTGTGCTTTAAGAAGCAGAAGTGTTTAGCAATAAATCCATTCCTCTCAGCCTTTTAAAATACAGGTTAACTCTTTAAAAGCAGCCTCCTCTATAAGAAGGGATGGCAATAAAATTGTATCACAGCTTGCTTTTCTTTTATCCTCCATAAGGAAGGAGTCCCTGCCAAAACTTCACAAATGCATTCTACTACATTTGGCAACTGTGAGCATCCCTGATGTCTGTAACCAACTTGAAGAATGAACTGAGGAAACCTGCCTTGGCATGGAACACTAAGACACTGCCAAAAGCAGAAGACCAAGGAAAGAGATCAGAGGACAGGTTCAGAAGTCAGACCTACACCAGGCCTATACCTGTACTCTTGGAGTACGCTCTACCAAATAACATCTCCAAGATAAATTTAATGCATGCAGACATAGTATAGTGATGTAATTCCAAGTTATATTAAAAAGAAGATAAAGATTGCCCTGCCCCTGAGTTAACATTCGCTTGGTCATGAACCTCGTCAGCCTACATAACATGTTTGGTGCTGCAGACTCCACAGATGTCAGTTTTCCATGTGCCAAACAAGTCTAAAAGGCAGAACAAAAGGCAAATGTGATGCAAGAGCCAAAGACAAACAAATACACATAAAAGCCCAACTTCATCTCAGATTTACTCAGAACTGTTGGAAATGAGGCAGGACACCACGCAAGGGAAAAAATTTAGAACACACCCTTTGCATCCTCCATCTCAAAGTTTACATCCCCCAAAAGAAACAATATTTATGTCAGATAGATAAGTTCAAGCATCTTCATTGTACTGAATAAACAAGCTGTCTTGCTGTGTCATACTACAGAGCAATCTTCTTTTTTGTTAAGTTGAAAAGCCCCAAGAATATAAGAATCACTAACAGTTCTTAAGTAAGAAACTCAGATACAAGCAAGTGAAGTACAAAAAGCTGCATCTTTTGGTGTTCACAACACTTTTTTATCTTATGGATAAGAGTGAATAATTAGGGATATTCAGTTTTGGCACAGCACAGAAAACAGCAACCTGCTCTGACTTGGGTGGCCTGTGCTTGTGAAGAGTTTAACCAATACAGCACAATGAATCATGTAAATGTGGAAGCAAAAGTGAGGAACAAACAGAAGCTACTTACTGGTGTGGCATAGCAGAAAGAATGTTTCTAAAGCAGTGTACATAAAATAAAGAGGTAATGGCTATTTACATACTATACTCATAATGACTTGGGATAGATTGCTCTATTCAAGGAGACTGCATTCAAGATATTGAGGCCTTCTGTTTACTCTTCCAAACCAAACCATCACATAAACAATAGTCTGATATTTCCAAGCTCCTCCTCCTTACCAAACACTATAGCCTCCAAAATTACTGCCAAAAAATCACATCTTTATCTTATGCAGTTTTATTCACACACATGCACAAAATATGGTGATTGGATTAGTGCAAAAAAAAAAACAACCTCAACATGACTTAAAATAACAGTAACTCTACACAGATCAGAAAGCAGCAAATCCCCCTCCCCAATGTTAAACAGAGCCTATGCCACAGTGCAGACTGCAACTTATAACAGGAGAGCAGACACTGAGAGCGACACCTCCCTTAGGAGTGGTGACTTAACTCCAAGTTATGAAATCAAACAAGAAATACAGCTTTTCTTGATTGCAGAGCTCCATGCAAACAGCAGTGCCCTCCTCTCATCCTTCTCTGCAGGGCTACAGGTGAGCCCCACCATTATATAAGATGCCCCAGCGCTCACTGCGATTCACGGCAGCGGCCGAGGGGTGGGGAGCCCAAGCCAACCTATGGCTGCCAACTCCTGCAGGAGGCAAACAAGCACAGCCCCCGTTTTTGGCAATTTGTTATACAACAATCAACATACATCTCTGGGAATGAATATTTAAATTGACTGGTGTCCTTGCAACAACCAAGTGCCTGCTTAGAAGGGAGCGAGGATGGAGATCAAAAGCACTCCAGTGAAGAATGCCTTCATACATAAATGACCTGGGCTTTCTATATAAACAACCAACCAAGATGTAGACTTGGCCAATGACTAATAGACTCTCTCTAATGAGATTTGTGGGTAAACAAGCCCAAAAGGGCTTTCTAACCTTCTGCTGCTGTGCCACATCTGCACACACAGTCACACAGGCTCTGTCCCTTGCACAGCTTGTGTCTCATATGGTCCTCTACCTGTGCACCACTCCCAGAAGACACATGCACGTGTGATGAACAAAGTCCAGCCACAGTAACAAAGCAAGTTTCATGTGTGCTTCATTAGGACAATCAAGAATAAAGGAAAGTAATCATTACAAAATATACTAATAATCTTTACAGATTTCAAGAGAAATAGTCTTCCTTGTCTTGCCTGCTTTCAAAATATTGGAAAAATAAAGTAAGGTATTTTACTTGATAAGCTTTGAGATTTTAGAAATGTATTTTATTATTTCTACACTGTCCATTACACACAGAGATTTCTGATTCTGCTGTATGTTCCATCAGCACTGGGTTTCTTACTCAGCTCAGGAGTGGGCTAGAATTTTTCATTTCTTACAGGAGTTTCTTGTGCTAAGTTGGAAGTCCTAAGGAAGTTGACACACTTGCTCATCTGGAACTGGGTAACACAACTCCTAGGCATTGCTAACACAGCTAAGGATCTGGCTGAGAACACATCCAGTTACAGGATTAGAAATCCACTGGGAGCCTCATCTGAAAAGGGAACAGGATAAAAAATGGATATCATAAATGAAGAAGAGAGCTAGAAGGGTAAGGGAGGGAAGAAGACTAAGCTTCTCCCTCTCCTTTCTAGCTCTGAAGTAAGATTTCATATGCTCTGCTGAGCCATGAACAGCATGTCTTCCCATTCCTGTGCACCAACCCATGATCCCAATATGCTCCCCACTTCCTCCATCCTGCTGCCTCTCCCCTTCTGCTTCCCTGGAATTTCCATTCCCAGCTTTATTAGTACCGGAGAGCCTGAGGAAGAGTTTCTGCACATGGTCTACTCCTCCTGGCATCCTCAGGCTGCTCTCCATAATGCTGAATCAGCCAGAGTCAGCCCTATCCTACAAGAGGATTAAGACATATTATTTAAAGGCATTTGGACAAAAAAACCAAAAGTTAAAAGATGCTAGATTTGTTTGGTTTGTTTTTAACAGCCCAAGTGGCTCCTTGTCTCCAGGAAAGCTTCATACAAGGACTGTACAAGCAAACTCCAGGGAGACAACAATGTTTCAAACAATTACTTTGGACAAAATAAAGCAGCACTAGTAGATTGCCCTAACTATAAACTATGTTCTTTCAAAATGAAACAATCCTTCAATAGTGACACCGTCATCTTGGATAAATGATGCTACCCTAACTGGGTAATCAACTGAAGCAAATAAAAATAGAGCCTATCACACCATCAGTTTTTAAATCAGAAATCCCCACTGATCCCAATGAGGCATTTACTGAAAAGATAATGGGACCCAATATGGGCCAAGGGAAGTGCTTAATAACTTTCTCATTTTTCTACTCTAGACAAGGAATCACAGAACAGTTCATTCAAACCCAAGAGAGGAATAGCATGCGATTTGCAGCTTGATTTCATTATTGATCAGTCAGTAAACGGAATTTATTCATACCCGGTTTGATGCAGTTCATAAAAACCCAAGAAAGAAGATTCTCCCCAATTTAGTCCAACAATCAACTGACAGCATTTCCACTGATTTCAGAGACGTCCTATTTGACACAGCACAACAGTGGCAGACTCTCTACCTGACACATCTTACAGACAACTAACAGTATTTCATGGACTTCCTCTGTTTATCTGGCTGCGACAAACACAGCACTTTGATCCTGAAACTTTGTTAAGTGACTTCCACTTATTAGGTGGAAGGGAGAAGTTTATTTTTCCAGTTTGCACAATGTCTTTTTCTAGCAGTAGAATCCATTCAGAATGGGCAGATTGCATGGCACAGGACTAGGTCTCCTACTGCCACTAATGGCACTTAGCAGAAGATTTCAGGAACACCCTCCTGTTCTTTTTTTTTTGTAATAATGGAGACTGTCACCAAGTCCTACTCCTTTTTAATAGTCTAGTCTATCCAAAAGCGGCTCACAGATTTTTTAAAACTGTCCTTTAGTATGTTTTCTGGCAGCTCCAGTTGGCTAGACTCCAAATGTGTCTCTCTTCTCCCCTCTCCAAAGAAAGGGTGCCATTTACACAAAAACAGTCATCTAATGACTTTGCAAGGGGGTACTGAAACCTTCATGTAGTCTTTCCCCTCCTGAAGAAACAGACACGTAAAAATTATGGGGAGCCTGAGTAAGTTTGAGGGGAAAAAAAGGTCACATATTTTAGGTCTGCTGTTGTCAGTGTGTTTGCAGTTTAGACAGGTCCTAAATATCCAGTAAAACATCTTACACAATGGCATGCAACAGAGTTAGACTGTTGAAGCTGCAAGTACTCTGCAATGACTTTTTTCCCTTATTTCAGAGCCCAGCACGGCCATTAATGAGATGAAACTCTTTGTTCTTTCAGTTCTAACTCTCATTTTATCTTTGGAGCAAGCTTTTTCCTGACACAGGGGCAACATTCCCTCTGGTTAGTCTGGATCTCTAGTCAAAGTCAGTCTAGCTTACATCTGTATTCAACAGATAAATGCAGTTGAGTCACAAAGTCTCAGCCTTACTAATATTTAAACAGATTCAGAGCAGATGAAGTGAAGTCAAGTTACAGTACCTTCAAAGATATTTGACTTTAAAAACGACATTTCAACTACATAAGCACAGGTTTTTTCAGCTACAGTTCTATTGCAAGCAGCATAAATTACATGGCTTAAGAGATGATGTTGCTTACTTGTAATATCAACCTCAGCATTTGCAAGTGGAGGCAGGTTAGGTGAGGAAAAGGCATTGAAACTCCCAGCATCCACCTTAGTCACCCTATTTCCCCTGTACAGTTTATTATAAAAATACAGGCACACCTGCAAGACAAGTAAAGAAACAGGTCTATGAATAAGCCAGTAATTAAAAGATGCAGTAGATAAATACTGTAGTCCATCCTTTATAAAGTGTTTTCTAAATCTTTAAAGCAGCTCAGAGGCTACTAGGTGTTTACAAGTCTAACCCTTTCAAAAAGAGTTGGCATATCTGTCACACATTGGTTTAAGAATTTAAGAGCAAAACAAGTTAAGAGCTAACTAGTTTCATAATCCTCTCATGAGGCTTAGTCTGGAGACAACAAATTTGCCTGAGTCCACTTCAGAGATGGAGGAAACAGTGTGAACTTTTTAATAAATTCCTCAGTTATGTATAAATTCAGAGTCCAAAACACAACGAAAGGCCTGGTGAAAATGAGGATAACTTCCAAAAAAGTTACCATACATAAATAATTATGTTCCTTCTCAAGTCTGTTAAAGGTTGTCAACTTGAAGGAAAAGAGATACCTCAAAGCTGCTATCAGTTATTAAGATCTTGGACAGTCAGCTGTTGCTGTTGTTTTACAAGAACAGGCTTTGGGAGGATGGCAGAAGTAAAATGAGGTGCAACCTGACCCATTTTCTGAGTTTTGGGCTGCACAACACAAACAGGAGGGTGCTGAGACTATGGAGGTACCTCCATGTTCATCAGGTGTGTCACTCTTGACACTTCAGTCCTTAGGAACAGAGCTAGAAGACACTCCTAAACACATATAGTTCTTCAGCGACTGGAGAATTTCAAAGCAACATTCAGTTAAAAAAACAACTTACAGGTGTTTCAGATCCCACATATTTGCAAGAGAACCTCCAGTTTCAAGCCTGCTGCAGCATATATTTCAGACTTGAGAGTCTTTCTAGACTGTGTATGGGCAAATGGGATGTGACCAATCTGAGAACAGCACGTGCTTTGCCATGCAAGCACTGTTACCTCAGTGGAATCCATTCATCTTCCTGCTTAAATGCAATTCCTTACTGTCTACCGGATATTTAGTGAGCATTTAAGTCTGTGTCCTGGCTAGAGAGAGAAATGCAGCTTCTTAGATGGTCTTCCCAGGCAAACAGACCTCAGGAATCACGAACTGCCCAGCCATCAGCAGTGCTCCCAGAAGGTTGTCTCGACCGTCATTCTGCAGCTCATAAATGGGCACCTGAAGAGCAGAGACTGGAATTACACCCGGGCCCTTGTGTAAAGCCTACACAGCAGAAAAAATGAGTCCCACTTATGCAATACAAATACATGAATAATTTATATAGCAGTGATTTATGACAAAAAAAGTTTTCCTTCTTCACTCAAATTATTTTAAACTGCAGCAGATGGCAAGATTTCTCTCTCTGCTTAACATAATTTTATAATTTAAGTGCTTAAAAACTAATAGAGAGATTTTTCTAATGTGATTAAGGATATTAACACTGGTTCAGGAAAAACACAAAAGCTAGCAAGTAGGCATAGTTAAAAGTGACTGAGCATAGGAGAAGTGATGATAGAGAGAAAAAGCAACATCCCCAAACATATAGAACTGTCACTATGGGCTTCACAACAGCTCTCTTGCACCATCTTTCCTCACAGCATAGTAAAACTGAACCAGCAGGTTATTACTGACAGAAAAGGGCAAGATTAAAAACAGAAATGGTCTGCTGAGTGATGATTTCCATGCCTTTTCAGACTGCTTCTTTATTAACAGAGAGTGCTTCTTTCAGCAACTATTAAAGAAGAAATCACATGCTCCCTTCTTGGATCATATGTCAGAGAGATCTCCAAGCAATAAAACCAAAAAGAAAGCAAAACCTTGACTGATGTATAACAACTACTCTGCTCCCCATCAAGACAGCAAGTGGGAGCCTACTCCTTCCTAGAGTTTTGTATTTTGACTTCAAATAGACCACATGTGAAAGGGAAGTTAGAAGATTGGGGAGGGGAATTTTACAATGTGATGTTTCATCTCTCCTTTGTGATTAGAGATGTATTTTACACTCAAGCAAGCTATTCTAGTAAGACAACCCATCCCCCTCAGACAATATGCAAAGGGCTGATCTCCAGCTAAGAAAATGAAAATTAATAAATGCAGTCTTTAGAGGAAAGGAAACAGACCATATTAGATGCTTGTAGAACAGAAATTATCAAAAATGCATCTAATGCTCTAAGTTTATTTTTAAAATTGTAAAGAAGGCAACAATGAATAACGTAAGTTGAGATAACAACAGATGAAGTAAAAAATACTAAGCTTCAGGGCTTTTAAAGAAAAGAAGACAGCTGACAACCAGTGGCCACCTGAGGCTGGAAAAATGCTTCTCATATAAACCGATTAATACACAATGGCCAAAGACAGGATCTTATGTATTTCACTGCAGCATCTGGCCTCAGCCATAATGAACTCCTAGCCTGATTTGGTGCAGAGTTGTGAAGTCATTAATGATAAAATTATGGGGCGGATCCTCAGCTGGTGAGCCTGACATTTCTCAGTCATTTCTGTCAGCACTGTGACCATTCACCCTGGCCAGGGGCCTGGCCTGCACTGCTAAGCTGTACAGTGATAATCAGGGTACAACCAAGTTCTGCATATAAAAACCAAAAATGA
Source organism: Lanius collurio (assembly GCA_020086605.1). Taxonomy (NCBI): domain Eukaryota; kingdom Metazoa; phylum Chordata; class Aves; order Passeriformes; family Laniidae; genus Lanius; species Lanius collurio. Next base: position 4,503,903 of record JACBWW010000004.1, read on the forward strand.
AGATTCCTGCTTCAACATCAAATTAATTCCATTACCTGAGATCCTGTCAGAACAACAGTTTTGCCCAGGTTCTCACACATGAAGGACAGGGCTGAAGCTGTGTAGGCCATAGTGTCAGTACCGTGCAGGATCACAAAGCCATCGTACTTCTCGTAGTGCTCCTGGAGGGGAAGAGACAGTTTTCACACTGTTAAAGCAACGCCCTGGCACCAGCAGGTGATGCACACAGTGCATTACTTTCACTGATGCAGGCAACAGCCCAGTGCTTTATGGGTACTGCACACACAATTCCTCCTAAAGTTATCCTGTTTCCAGTTTAAATACAATTAAGGGTTAATCGGACACTAAGCACTAGAGCCAGTAATTCTAATTATGGAACAGTCAAAGAGATTCTTGTATGTATACATATTAATGCAGCATTTTTAAACCAGAAGACTGCTAATTAAGAAAAGCTTAGCAATGGCTTTAAACATGAATGTTAACATATGCAAATTAGTCGTATAGTCTGATTTCTTGTTGCCGCTTTTACTGTAGGGATTACACCATTTACAGGAACAGATTAGGCAAACCAGGGCTATCATAATATAGGGGGAAAAGCTGTCCATTTAATCTGTGTGGCAGACAAGCAAACTACCAGTGTCAGAGTGCCCTCTTCTGATGGAAAGCCATCATTTCCATGGCAGAAGCTCGGGAAGAGGCTTCTTGCTCATTAATGGACATTCACCTGATGGTTTTTGAGAAGGCCTTTACACTATCAGGCACATGCAATATCAAAATGAATTTTATTATAATTCGCATGCAACTCCACAAAGGAGGTGTTGTTTTTTTTTAATGCAAAGTCATGAATCACACTGCTCATTTTATTCCATAGAATAAAGTTATCTTCTGGCTTTTGGAAGAAAAAGGAATTGGTTCAGATACTTTAAGAATGATGGACATGGCAAACACTCTAGGGAGAAACACTGATGTTTCTGATGTAACTTGGTGACATGGAAAGGATTACATAGAACTCTAAGCAGATATATGAAGTGCCAGCATGTGGAGGAAAAAGGAGGTTTAAACAAGATTTCTTTTTAATCACACTCCTTATGTTAACACTAATCACACACGCTTGGCACCTCCTGATAATAAGGTCACCTCCAAATTCATCTGTAGGTTCCTACTTGTCCTTTTGTCATTTTTTCATTGATATTCATGTCTGTCTACCTGCTACTACCTACTGGAAGCTTCAGGGGATTTCTGCTTCTAACAACTGAGCCAACACATCTGCCAGTGTTGCAAGGTCTTTCTGGAGGCCAAACCATGACGTGATGCAAAAACCATGCTGGAGCCATTCACCAAGGCAGCAACAAGGTAAGGAGGTTTCAAGAAGGGCCAAGATCACAGAAATAGCCAACTGTCCTCTCTAAATCAGTACACTCACAAGCATTTTTAGGCAAATTAGATTAGATTAACGATGCAAAAGAACATAGTTTGGTTTAAGGTTCATACTGTGAAAAATCAGGAGATAAGTTAAGGAGATATCCCACAGAAACATCTTGGAATGTTTTAGTCTGGAAAATCATCAGCATGTTACAGCGGTGCCAGGCACACATCCAAGATGAACACAAAGTGGCAGTGTCTGTACACAACCTGGAGAGTTGAAAAGGTTCCTTTTTTTGCCTTCTCTGCACACTTCATTTGGATTACAAAACTAAGCACAGAGAGAACCTGCATTCTGTGTACAAGAAAAAAATACTTTTTTCTGTAATAAAAATGAATATGCCAATAAGGAAAAGGATAAATTCTCTCCTGTTCAGCATGGGATTGCTGCCTTCTCTTGGCCCTGGGCTTTGCCCAGCTGCACCCCTGCTCCATCCCAGAGACTTTCCATGTACACAGCACCTCCATCTCTTCTATGCCTGTGAGCAACATGCATTTAAGAGGACAAGCAACCTCACAAGTTTGGTGGTTTCAGGAATAGAGAGCCTAAAGGTGAAAGACTGTTACCTGAATCTTCAGCATCATTCCCTGCATTACTGAACTGTTCAAGCATTGCTACAGCGAGGTGGAAGGAGGGAATATACACTATAAAGCCCACTATCACAGAGTGGAAAAGCACTATCTTCCTAACCCCACAGTTATTTATTTCTGTTAGCTGTGTATGAATTCCTGGTGTGAAGCATTTGAAGTGTTTTGCAGTTTTGCTTTGTTTAAAAGCACATAGCTAAGTTCAGACAAGAGACAGGAGCACAGAAATGCTGATTTTTTTATTCTGGAGAAGGATGTAATGAGTTTATCTATATATGCAGAAATATCTAGGGCTTTAAACATTTTCCACTGTGGGAAACCTAACCCTAATTGTAATTTTTTCTACTGGTTGCAAAGCTAGTCCAGTCCATGTGTGTCCAGAGTAAGAAAGGCATAAACATATTAAATCATTTTCTATGTCAATAGCCAACTATTAAGCTATTTGAACACTCAAATGATGTGTAACTAAGCAACCTTCAGTTAAGTTACCCACACCTAGAGGATTTTGTTAAACATTTTTGGAATTCAAGCCAACGTTTTAGGATGCATCAACCTCCATGTTACATACCTTACTCAAATATAGCTTCAATTTTTCTATTTATTTTATTGTATGGAATCAAGGCATGGCTTATCCTTGGAAGAATGATGTAACTTTAAGGAGTTTACAACATCTTCAAATAAAAAAAAAAAATTCTGCCAACTTTGCAAGCACAGTACTTGTTACTTTGCAAGTAACTAATTAAGGTACTTTACATTTAAAGAAACAAATATATATCCATAGGGCTACTAAATTGTTTTATCTTGCTAAGCATACTACATGTACTGCTGGTTTTGTTTAAGTGAAAAATGAATTCTTATCCCACATCACTGTACCTCAAGTTTCTTTGCAATTTTGGCCCAGTCATCTGGTGTCATGTTGGAGGAATCAAGCAGTGGTGAGAGCTCGAGGATTGTGTAGAAAATTCTCTTGTTTTGCTTGGAGATACTATGAAGAAAGAGAATTGGAAAAAAATTCTTAGCATTAATATCATCTCATCATTTCTTATTTTTTCTTTAAATCAGTAGTTTTCACACTTTTCCTCCCCATCCTCCAAATCTAGGTGAAAAATATCTTAAATACGGAAATTAAATTCCAAGTTTAGAAGTTCATGGCTTGATGTGGTTTAAAGCATAAATACCAAAATTTAATTTAATAATAAATACAACTTGGGAGGCAGACATGGGTGGTTTCTGGGCTGTCAGTGCACATTGCTGGCTCATGTCCAGCTTCTCATCCAGCAGCATCCCCAAATCCTTCTGGGCAGGGCTGCTCTGATCTGTTCATTCCCAGCCTGGATGGATAGCAGGGATTGCCCCGACCCAGGTGCAGCCCCAGCACTTGGTCTTGTTAAACCACCTGAGATTTCCATGGTGTCACTTCTCCAGCTTGTCCAGGTCCCTCTGGACAGCATCTCATCCTTCAGGTGTCAACAGCACCACTCAGCTTGGTGTCATCTACAAGTCTGCTGAGGCTGCACTTGATCCCTCCACCCATGTCATTAATGAAGATATTAAATAACCCTGGTCTCAGTATAGACCCCTGAGAGATACCACTTGTCACTGAAGTCCATCATGACTCTGAGCCATTGACCACTACTCTCTGGCTGTAACCATCCAATCAGTTCCTCATCCACTTAACAGTCCACCCATCAAATCCATCTTGCTCCAATTTAGAGAGAAGGACATTGTAGGGAACCACATCAGAAGTTTTACACAAGTCCAGGTAAAGCTGTGGCAGCTGAAATCACCCTCTGGTCCTCCATGTGCCTTAGCAGACCTTCTAGAAGGATCTGTTTCATGACCCTCTCATGCACAGAGGGGAGGCAGGTCAGTAGGTCTCATGATCTCCTTTTCTATCCTTTTTAAAGTTGGGTACAATATCTCCCATTTTCGAGTCACCCGAGACTTCTAATAAAATCTGCAGACCTGCTCCCCTCATGAAGCCTGTAAGACTGTTACATACAGCAGAGAGAGCATTAAACAATGTGTTTAAACTGATATATTGTACCTAAGAAGTCAGGCTTCACATGAAAAACTGCCTTGCTGGATATCACATTTATACATGCTAAGAGTAACTTTGGAAGCCAGCTGAAAATCTGTGACAAGAAAGCTCTCCTGAGAATGTGCTGTTTAAATAAAACATGACATCCTGATAGCTCAAACCAGTTGTCTTCAACTTCTGATGCCTCTCTCTAAAAAGAGATCATGTCATTCCTCCTCTATTGATGTTACATGCAGATATACAAAGTTCACAAAATCTTCTCCCCTCAGGAACTCACAATATTTCTCAACCACCTAGTTAAAATATCATTTGGCTAGCACAAAAGAGAAGATGGCAAATTGCCATAACTAACCTCCAGAAACAGCACACAGCAGTGCCAGAAAAACAAGACAAGATTAGTTTTTAAACCTCAGTTTTTTTGAAGTGAACGATTGTTTTAAACTTTTATGATTTTCATGGAAAAGATGTGCCAGGAGAAGTATATTTAGGAGTCATAGAGGTTTTGTTATGTATATGGTGTAGTTTTGTTATGTTTCTAATTCCTTAAGTATTTAAAATTTATTCAAGGACAGCATCATAATAGAGCTCCATTTTTCTTAGTGTAAGCATCATATTTAACACAAACTGTATATTCATATAAATACTACTGCACTAGGAGTCTTTTCATTCACTCCTTTTCCTGCTATCTGCTTTTTAAGTGGCTACCTTTTAAAGCTTTATATAGAGACCTCAATACAAAGTAGAAAAACTTAATAAATCTGATATTTTCTTGAATATCCTGGTTTTCTCTTTAAAGATTACCGAATATCCATTTTCACTTTTATAGCACACCAGCTATGGTCCCATTTATTTTTGAACAACTGTGTAAAATCATCCTTTGTGCAAAGTTAGCATGTTTATAGGGGTACAGTCATTCATCACAGCTAGGGAATATTTCAAATTAGCATACTGCCCTCTAAATAAAATCTATAAGCTTATTAATCATTGCCCAACAGTTAAGAAGCTATGTAGATTAATTATAAGCCCATCACTTATTATCATAATGTTGCATAAATCTGGCAAAAACAATCAGCTTTTAGGGCTTTTAAAAACAGAAGGCCTGCAGAATCAAAAGCATAAGGCATATTCACAGATGCATTAATTACATGCTACTTTTTCAGATATATGCTGAAGATAATTCCCATGGAGCTGTATATACAGTTTTCCTAGTTTCTGTAGAATACTTGTAGGTTTGCACAGCAGCAAATTAATATTAAAAAAAAAAAAAATCCACAAATGGACTGCCCAGAATGGTTACTTGTTGCCTAACTTAAAAGTTATTTCTCAGGCAGCTCTAAGGCACTTCATTGCAAATATATCCAAACACACATTTTCTATCCCATCAAACAGGGTGGACTTTTTTCTTTTGCACTAACACAAGCATTTTTGCTAATCTCATTAGGGATTCTTCCCATCAAATGTCTAGAGATGTAATTACCTGAAAAACAACAAGATACTTGCTAACCCTTCCTCTCCCCAAGGAAGCTGCACTTACGGGAGCACCAATGTGTTCTCTGGGAATTCATGGCAGTTGGTCAGTTTTGTTTCCCGGGCATACGCCTCATCGTGCAGCATCGGCATGGTTTTCAAGCTGTTTACTAATTTATTGGCCTCAGGAGCAAGCCCTTAAAAACAAAGAATAAAGGAAGTAAATAAAGGAGCAGGGATGGAAAGGAAGCGAGTGGCACAGTAAGGAGGGAAGTAGTCAAGTTACACAGCAGCTTGCCCATCCTTCCAAATTAAACAGTCTATTGCCATTTTAAAACCATGAAAATATTCATGCAGATATTCTTTTGACTTGATAGAAATAAATCTCTTATTTAAGAAAAATAATGTTTCAAATCTCCACATCAAACATTTATTTTTTTACCTATTTTTCATTGTTGCTTGTCTGCAAATACTGATCAGAAGCTGGGACAGGGAGCCAATTTTTGCAACTGTAGCAGAAACCTACCATTCTCTTTGACATTTGCCACAACTACTATTACTACTTAGTGGCAGAAGACTTCAAAATCACTCAGCATCATTTTGTACTATCAAGTTGTGGTATATACTAGGTACTTTCCACTAGCAGGTTTAGGACTGAACATCCGAACTGGCAAAAGGTAAAAAGGTGCATAAACCACTGAATGGAAAAAGATAAAAGCATGGATGCATCTCAAACTCTGCTCTCCCTCTCCCTGCCTGTGATGGGGTCTGTCTGGCACAGGGACCCTAAAACAGCTGCTGTTTAAACTAGCCTAAGAACACATTTAGTGTTTGGTGGACTTGCAGGTGTCCTGGTTGCAACCAGGTATTCCATAGGAGATCTGCATGCCATTTCCTGTTAGCCAGAAAGGCACCTAATGTTTTGATGTTACAGTCCTCAGCATCACAGAACTGAGTACACCTGTGAACCTAACCTGCAACTCATCTCCCAATACCCTGTTTCAGGAATGACAGCAACAGCCCTGCCATCCAGAATTAGAAACCACCCTGTTTTTCTGAAGTCTGAGATAATTTTCTTTCAAGGAGCTTCCAAGGTACTTCCTTCTGGACTTCAAAATTCTACTGTCAAGTTCAGTTTAATATCAGTGTTTCATATCACCTGTTCACACGGCAAACAAACTATTAAACCTCATTATTCTACTTTTGTTAGTTCAATTTATTTCTAATTTGAGGCCAGGGAATTCTCTCCTACTTCCTAGTTCTGTTTATTTCAACATGATTCTCATCCAAGTTGGCATCTGTAATTATTTTTGGTTCACCTTCAAACAGCAAGTTGGTTTTTTTTAAATGCTCAAAACACAGATAATATTTTCAATAGTATTTCTATCTTTCTCCATTTACTTTCCAACTTGATGGAAAAAATCCTTAAGAACTCCTTAATCTCCCTCCTGGCTTGCCTTAAATGAAGAAGGAGGCCTCTTCATAGCCAACTTCCTCACAGGACAGCAACAGCATTTTAGTGGATTTGTTTGGATTACTGCCAGAATACTTAGTTTTACAAAATATACTTAAAACACTTTCAAGCCTTGGATGTTTCATTCATTCAGCTATAATCCCTGCTTTTCCTAATAAGGATGTTCCTAGCTTAGTCACAAATGGCCACTTCTGCTGCACTTGGGCATTGAGTCATTTTGGCTCAGAAATGCAGCCCAGTTTCAAGTGTTTCCTGGGTGTTTTCTGATTATTCTTCTGTTTTTCCAATGTTCATCTTGCTCTGAATATTGACAATGGATTAGACTGTTTATTTATTGTATTTGCCACAGGAACTGGCGAGCTGATGTAAGTTAATATTCTTTAATCCCTTCTCTATAAACGGCAGTTCCTCATCTCTTAATCACAAATCTGTCAGGATTTTTCTCTAATTGCTTGCAGTGAATGTAAACCTTTTTTTCAAGGCATTCTGCAGATGTATCCAAGATGACCCACTTACAACCTGCGCAGCCTCCCACGTGCATCCACGTCTAGCAGTGATTTCTGCTTTACAGCTTCAAGAAGCAAACACGGGGGAACTCAAGTGCAATGGTTTTAAGAACACTTCTGCTTTATTATGCATGGAAAACAGCTTTTGTGAGCCAAGCTTGTTGACCAAGTATTTGAAGCAACTTCACCCCTGCAGAGAAGAGGCAGACTGTGTGACTTGTCCAAATAGCTCTCATCACTTCAGTCCTTACCCTTGTTAGCTGGCCAGCCCTGGCATCACAGAGCACGTGGACAAAGGCAGAACAGCAAACAGGCACCTGTGACCGAGGAGAACAATCACAGTTTTGTCTCACCTGCAGTCCAGGACTCTGCTTTTCACACTGGTGCTGTAGATAATACAGTTACAGCTACTTGGCAAACAAAATATCCTACAATCTGTGCTGCTGCAGAGAACAGGGAGCAAAAATATTAATTTCAGCAGCTACAGTACTTGGAGCTTTCAGAAGTGAGGTACATAGATTGCAAACAGAAAAAGGTTTGGACCACAGCAGCCAGTCCTTTGGCAATCTAGTATGTCTAAAACAGACACATAAATAACTAACTCACCTAAGCAGACTATTCCAAGAAAAGCAATCTTTCTAAGGGTATTTAGCTTAGTTTTACTTGGATTTTTTGAGGACTTTTTTCCTTTTTACAGGTAAAAGCTAGGAAAGAGACCCAGCCCACATGCCCAAGGAAAGATCTCCCTGAAGGCACCAGTACAAACTTGATGGAAAGATCACTATCACAGTAACCTCACTCTGGAGTGCAGTATGGTTCTCTTTCTGAATGAGCTACTGATAAGCCAAAAGAAACTGATGTAGGAGGAAATAAGTAGGAGTAAGAAACTTTAAAAATGCACTGAAGTGGCTTGACAGCAAAAACATGTATACTGAGAGAGTCTGCACCTGAATCTGGTTGTCATCCAACTCACACAAACTGATATAGACTATTCATCCTCTGAAAATGACTCCTGCACAGTTAACATGTAGGTGTGCAGAAATTCCAACAGGTCCGAGACGTGCTGGAGTTGCCAGATGAGCTACTTCTGTTCACTGTGCTTGAAGTAAAACACTTGTAGTTCTAGGAAGGGTTGTAAACAGGCACTTCCCATCCACTGATTAATAAAAGAAATGAGCACCTATTGTATCTCCCCTTGAACCATTCTGCCTTTCCCATGCCCTTTCACTAGCTTCTGTCTGAACACTAAAGACTGCCAAATATTCTGAAAGAGGTACTCTGGCTGCTCTGCAGCTAGATGTGGGTATGAAAAGCAGGTCAAAACCCTCACCAGGATGCAGCAAGTCAGCATCATTGGATCATAACTGTTAGATTGTTTGCACATGCTTTAATGATTGACATGTGTTAAGCAAAAGAAAAAAAAATACAAGATGAGAAGAGGTTATAAAGTTCATTCATAAAAGAACAAGACACGTGATTATAATTTATTTGCTTAAAAGAGGTATTTAGAAAGCTGAGGCAATAAAAGTAGGAAATTGTTTTAGTATAAACAATGCAAGCTGAGAAAGGCAAGTCACCACATGTCATTGAAATATGGACTTTTTTTACAGCTTTGACAGATTAAAAACAAAGATGACAGCCATAAAAAACAAAGAACACCTTATAGCATCTTTACTACAATAATAAGGATCAGCCAATCACCATCTTCTGAGAAGAAGGGACACATATTTTAGAAAAATCAAGTCTAGGCAGCTCCAAGGTGAAGCCCCAAGTGTTTTAATCCTACAAATGAAAAGCAGAGACAGTATTTCCAGCAGGGGCATGAAACTCTGTAGTAGGGATCACAAGTACCCATGCTTCTAAATCTAGGCAGACATAAGCTGTGGAAGCTCCACTGCCGTCTAAGTAAACGAGGAAAGAAACTAAACAGATATTCATCAAAACTGGATTGTTTCCCTCTCACTCCCACTCCTTATGTTACCCTGTTTCCCTTTAAACCAACACAGCCCTACAGCAAGTCAGACCTGGCTGAAATCCGTTCTTTTCCACAGACACACTAATGGGTTGATGTTTCTGGTATCCCTTTGGATCTGTGGCTATTGAGTGATGATCAAGGGGTGCTTAGGTACCACTCCAACCAGCTGCTGGACTGGAGGCCTGTGGAGGTGCCAGGTGAATTTGGGCACCTTCTTTCTGCTGACATTTAGGGGCACTTAAAAACACACAGCATATACCTGTAGGTACCTAAGAAGCCTTCAGATAAAATGTAGGCATTATACTGACACATCCCAGTGTTCAGTTTTGGATGTAAACATTTTCCAGCTGCTGGGAGAGAGTTCGGCATATTTAGCCTTTTCATCAAACTAAGCCTCTCTCAGTAAGGCAAGGCAGAACTCTTCAGTGATTTCGTGAGGGAAGGCAAAGGCTGGTGGGAGGGCAGCAGACACCTGTCCCAAGGCAGGTGAGCACTGACACTGCATCGGATCTCGCTCATCCTGACACCCGGCAGCTGCCACACTTGCATCCGCTGCGCCTGCCAGGTCACCACTGGAAAATCCTTGTCACGGCCAACAGCTCCAGCGGCCCACGCTCTTCCCAGCAGGAATGCCAGGCACACGCTCTCTGGGTGGCCGGTGACAGTGGCTCATTTAGGGCTAAAAAGAGCCTGCATGACTAGTGCGACTACGTTGGTTTCATTTTCAGTGCGCGAGGCAGGGCAGAAAGGACTCACGCTGCAGGAAACACGTTGTGCTCTGCCAAAAGCCGCTGCTGCTCGCTGTGACGCTCACAAGGATGCCCATCAGCTGAGCTACCGAGTGACCCAGCTGACGGGAGCCGGGGATTAGAGGGAGCCTCTCACACCAGCGATGCCGCACCGCAAGCCGCGCCGGGTGCCCGCGGTCGCGCCGCGCCAAGGGAGCCCCGGCCCCATAGCCACGGCCAGCCCCGCTCCCCGCAGCCACCCCGGCACCCCCGCCACGCCGCCGGCCCCTCACCCTTGACGTCCTGCACCATGCCGATGGTGCCGCCCGTGTTGATGACCAGCACCCGCGCCTCGGCCTTAGCGGAGGGAGCCGGGGGGCAGCCGGGGCGCTCCTGGGGCCGGGGCCTGGCCAGGGCTCTGAGCAGGGAGCGCGGCTGTCCCGCCGCCGCCGCCTCCATCCCGCGCCGCAGGATCCGCTACCTCCCGGCCGCCCGGACAACGGGGAGCTCTAGGGGCGGGAGGGCGGTGGCGGAGCCGCCCCTTCCCGCTGCCCCGGGGGCGGGGAGAGCCGCCGTGCCCGCCCGCCCGAGCGCGGGGAGAGCCCGTGAGGGGCAGCGGGGCCGCGGCGGGGCAGTCCCGGCACCGCCCCCTGCACTTTGCTCCGCGGGGCAGCGCCAGCCCGGGAGACGTCAAAGCCCTTCATGCTTGAAGGGGAAGCC